>NIPM01000678.1:2249-60166 GCA_002738285.1 Holacanthella duospinosa
GAATTATCCAAATGGGTTGAAGTATTTCCCCTCCGAGCAGCAACTGCTAAGAGAATCAAAGATATTCTCGTAAATCAAATTTTTTGTAGATTTGGCACTCCTAAGCGCATAGTGAGTGATAATGGTACTCAATTTACCTCCAACTACATAAAATATTTGTGCAAGAAGTGGAAAATACACCACGCCTTTTTAAGTGCGTATCATCCTCAGACTAACCAGTCAGAGAGGGTGAACCGCAACTTAAAGAAAATGCTACAAGCATATATAAGTGATAACCACCATAGTTGGGACGAAAACTTACATCATTTCGCATTAGCCCTGCGAACCTCTATTAACAGGGTTACCCAAGTAACTCCCTCGATTCTAAATCTTGGTCGAGAAATTCCTTTACCGTTTGATAGAAATCTGCAAGACTCTCCCACTGACATCACGTCTGCAGACTATCAACGATTAAGTGAACTACCAGAGAAATTAAAATCGGTTATTGAGTTTGTTCGTAAGAACATCAGTGATTCCCAAATGGAAAACAAGAAATATTACGATAAATCACATAGAGACCATAATTTTAAGAGTGGCGATCTTGTCCTTATACAAAATCATTCACTCTCTAACCAAGAGGAAGGAATTATGTATAAGTTAAATCCCCGTTTTGTCGGTCCCTTTCAGTTGGGAGATTCAGTTACTTCAGTATCAATTAAAATTTTGAACTTTCCGGGAAAAAGATATATCGGCAATAGACATGTGAACCAATTAAAACCGTTCCATATAAGAGATTCTCTCGATAACAACCAAGTTCCACATATTCCGATAGTTAACAATGTTACAAATAGTANGTTCCACATATTCCGATAGTTAACAATGTTACAAATAGTAATACAAGGATTTTAAGAAAAAACACTAGAGTGAATTACCGCACTCTAGCAGGCCTTTGAGCACTAATCTTACCTAGTTGGTTGTGCCCAAACAACGTCATAAGAAATGGTTCTGATAGTATCGGTTTCTACAGATATGGCATTTTTACACTAACGTCCTGGCAACTCCANGAAATGGTTCTGATAGTATCGGTTTCTACAGATATGGCATTTTTACACTAACGTCCTGGCAACTCCAAAAACCACAAGGCCTTGGAGTATAAAACCAAGTGTTCCTTGGCTGACGCAAAATTTAAAAAGGGTTTCATGGACCACCTAAATGACAAATACAATCCATCATTGGAACTGCTCAAGGCAGAAAATAGAGCAAGCAATGAAACAAACTTCATTGGAACATTGAACGGGGTCAATCCGCTTTGCGGGGTCATANCAGAAAATAGAGCAAGCAATGAAACAAACTTCATTGGAACATTGAACGGGGTCAATCCGCTTTGCGGGGTCATAAATCAATGGTCAATCCCCCAGACGGCGTTGACCCCACCAACATGTGAACCCAAAGACGAACGGGAAACTGTGAAGTTAGTGATTGTGAAGGACTCTAACGGGTTGGATGATATGATCCAGGATCTGATTAGGCAAAAGGAGATTGGGTTTGACATTGAAGTGTCCAGGTCACATTNGTTGGATGATATGATCCAGGATCTGATTAGGCAAAAGGAGATTGGGTTTGACATTGAAGTGTCCAGGTCACATTTATTGACCTATTGGAACCGCCCTTTTATTTGCCTAATGCAGTTTTCTACCCCCCAAGTGGACTACGTAGTAGACGTTTTTAGAGTGCCTCAGGACTTAGAAAATCTCAAACAAGTGCTACAAAACGATTCTATCCTTAAAATAGTTTATGATGGACAAATGGAAGTCTCAATGCTCCAACTCTACCACAAAATATTTCCCACGGCGATTATTGACATGAAACAGGTGTTCGAAACATTTGTGGCTGTGNTCCAACTCTACCACAAGATATTTCCCACGGCGATTATTGACATGAAACAGGTGTTCGAAACATTTGTGGCTGTAGATTTTCCAGTTGACCAAAGAAAAAGAGACTTCTGCACTGCCTTGGCATACTACTTACCGGAGTCGAGAGTTGACGAGATTGGCCAACTCGCCGACTTTCGCTCTCGTCCATTAACTAAACNCTCACCTTGTACTCCGAATGTGGCAAAAACACCGCTACTTGGTCAACCCTCAAAATCTCAACACTGTGGAACAAATGCGCCTTAGTGAAAAGTGGAGAGCAGTAGAGAGTAGGTCCAAGTTTGTTTGCCTACAATTGGTAAAACCGGAAATCCCTTCAGTGGTTAAGTTATTGTGTTCAGTGAATTTTCCTATGGAGCTCCAACGCTTACTTCGTGAGTTGTTTGATTTCCGGTATACCCAGGCAAAATTTCACGACCTACCTCCCTCTCGTATCTTTTCGGATAAACATTTATTTGAAATATGTCGACACCATCCATCCAATCCCGGCGATCTCTTCAAAATTTTGGACCATAAGGTCACTTCTCAACTAGATGAGAAATTATCGGACCTGTTCAACATACTTTCTGCGTATCCCTCGGTGAAAATCATTTCGGCCCCTCCTGGTCCCAAGTTCGTCGTTCCACAGAAGAAGTCTTATCCTAAACCCACACCGCCATCAATGGAACGAATTCAAATAGCGTTGGACGAATATTTGTCAGATTCAGATGATGGATTTGATTACTACGGGTCCACACCTGTAGAAACTGCTGTCGGTCCAATGTGGCCTGTAGAACTCCCAAGGGAACCAACACCACCCCATCCGTCCAACGACTTTGAAGACGTGTTAGATCTTCACCCTGAAGATGGAGAACTGGAAGATTTCTCTCTCGTTGTTGAAAACCACCTAGAACCAAGTGTTGAGGGACTGAGCGATTTAGAGGAGCATGAAGTTGAAGTTTGTGCTCCACGACCTCCTGTCGCTCAGTTTCTTCTGATGGATACTCTGAATTACACGTTCAACAATGACATGTACGTTCCTCCAACACCATCAACCCCACAACTTCCTCCAGCTCCAGAGATCTTACCTCCTTCCGTACCAGAGCCTCAGTTATATCCTTGCTTCGTTTGTTTTGATCCTGTCAACTTGCACAGCCGCCTTGACAGGAAGAAATGCTGGTACAGGACGGTGGCTCAGAAGAAAGTTCCTGGAGCTAGGAAGAGGATGTTGTTGAACAAAGAGGCCGCATGGAAGAAATTCCCTGAATATTTTCAACGGAAGAAAGAAAAGAAGTTAGCGATCTTACGCGCCAAAACAGGGAAAATTCGCTGAAACCTTCTTCATTCCTCACTTCTTACTGTTTCTTTTTTCAGACGTACGAACTACGTCAAGTTCTCTTTTTACAGTGACCTGTAGGTATTGTCTTAGGAGTGTTACGTTGTGGTATGCAGTTTTTTACCAATCAATCAGCACCCTTCTGGGGAGGGGGAGGGTTTTTCCAATCAGTCATCACCCCTCTGGGGAGGGGGAAGCTTTTCTTTATACTTTCAGCACCCCTCAGGGGAGGGGGAGGAGCTTTGGGGGCAGGAAGGTGTGGGGACGGGACTTACCCACCTCGAAGTCATCACCACTTCATCCCTGTCGTCTCTTTACTTTTATTATATACATTATTTATATATATATATATCCATAGGGCATAGCCCATATATCTTAGAAAAAGATGCTTATACCATGCAGTAAAAAAGAACAGATGAGTATTAAATCTCAGAGACAACACATCTCTTCCTACAGCCATTTTGGATTTTTGGGAAAATTGGTTAGTTTTTGATTTTAATTTAAAGAAATAGATGACCCTTGACCTCACCTTCAGGACAATTGGACCTCAACGACCACCCATATCACTACATTATAATCGTAGAATTATTGTTTAGTAGTCAGTATAAACAGCCTGAGAAATTAAACACGAGGGTAAATTGTAAACACATGTAAAAATAAATGTGAGAGTAAATCATTCTTTGTGTTCGTTCGTTTCAAATTTTGCGGACAAGTTTTTTTTTAACAATAAATATTGCTAAGAAATTACAGGAGCAGCTTTTGAACAGTAGGGCAAATTCACAAACGCATTCGATTGTGGTGAGTTTGGCGACATTTTACTTGCCTTTGCTGCCATCCAGTACTTTACCAGAGATGATGGCAAAAGAAAACTAACTTACTGTTGAAAAAATTGTTGAATATTAATTTGAGACGATATGCTAAAAGATTGTAGATTCAAAATAAGATACAAAAATTTCAATATTCAAAAAAAAAAAACTTCGGACCCTGTGCTCGTAGAGACTTCATTATACGTTTGTTAAATACACCCGGGAATTTCAGGTCTGGTGACCGGCTACATAGGATGAATCAAACGGAAGAATCAAAAGTGGCTTCCTTGTATTGAGTCAAGTAAACATGAAATGATAAGTTGCAAGGTGTATCATGGATATCCACGAAACTTTCGATCTGAAATGATACCATAGCAGGTTTGCTTTCAGAAATTAAATAAAATCTAAATTATGTAAATGCTAACCAGCTCCAAAAGCACCATCATAAGAAAATGGACACAAACCTAGATTCTAGATTCCTGCTATAGCAGTGCCACAATTACAATTCTAATTCCAATGTTTTCCAGAAATTTCTTAGGTGTCTCCCACCCAATTTCTTGTATACTCTCGTTCAAAATCATTAGAAACTGTTTCGCCTTTAAAACACTGTCTTTTTTAATTTTTGGTGCCAAGCTAAAAGTATATTAAAGAATAAGATTTATCTGAATCGCAAATTAAACTTTTTAACGTCACCGCCTAAAAGTTTAAATGAGAAGACGCGCACATCTCGAAATGAAAAACAAAAAATCTCTCGGCGAAAACTTCGAGGGCTCAATGCTATTGGTTCGAGAGTATGTAAGTATACATCTTTGCATGTATGTGTGCATCTTTGTATGTATGTAGTCATCTTTGTATTTATATGTAGTAAGGCTTACACGAATCAGTATAAATTAATGTGCATATTAATTGCAATATTTTGGAAATATTTCCATACACGTGGTCCATTATTTCACTCATTATACTACATTATACTACACAGGCGCCCACAGGCGCCTGTGTAAAGTTTACACAATGTGTAGTCCGATGCATTTTTCAGAACCAAATCTTTTCCATAATTTTCATTTTGTCTCACCACTGCACAACAGTTGTAGTGGAAATACTGTAGGGGGCATGACACATATGAAGTCTTGCAGGCACAGGAACAGGCGGGCATGCTTTCTCACAGGCACAGGCCAGGCGGGCATTAGAAAAAATTGCAGGCGCTCACCTCTAATTTGACTCATACTATTGACCTCTCAGCCTTAGATTATGAGAAACTAAAGTGTTTCAGAATATTATAAGTTAACAATTACTCATGCTTTCAGCACGACCCAAGAGATTCTACAAAATTTTGCAGTTGCAACGATGTATAAACTAAATTTTGTGATTAGCACTTTCCTTGCTATCAATTCACTTAATCAGCACTCTTTAGTAACAATTTAACTAAATTTACTCAGGAATTTTAGAAATTCTTTCACACTTTCAATTCTGGCGTTTCTAGTTTGCAAATCAAACTTCTTTGTGTTTATCGACAAAAACCCATCCCTTCCCCCGCCTTTATGAATGTAACCAGGTAAGATGGGGTCGAAGACACTTTTCATGCTTTTTTGACTTGAACAACGTAGTGGAGAGGGTTAAGACGTAAAATCATAAAATTCATTTTGTCGAATCTGCCGGATAACTTAACATTATGAGCAAGTTTAAATAATTATTTTGAGACACTCGCTTTTAATAATCTAGAATTATGTTAGGAAATCTGAAATCCAGGTTTGTGTCCTTTTTTATGATGTAATTTTTGAGGAGCAGCAAGCTGGTTAACCAGCTTACAGCTCCTCAAAAACTCATAGTAATAAACTATCAGTGAGTTTAGATTAATTCCTCATAGCAACCTTGATTTTACTTTTATTTTTCTCGGTCTTATTTAGAATTGTTATTTTATCCGATGATTAAATTTTTTTACAGTTGGCAACCTTTATAATTCAATGAACCATAATGCGTCACAGAACATAAGATGAGAAATGTAGCTAATGCGATTCAAGCAAAACTACTAGGTAAAATTAATCGACGTAAAAATAAGGAAACAGAAGTTTTGCATCATGACACCCAGTGTTGCAGAAGAGTAGAAGTATGCCTGAAATGCCAAGTCAGGCAAAGTTTGGCTACCTGTGTATCAACAAAATAGAAAAAATTTACATCAACCGTTCGGTCGGACGTTAAGCCATAACAGAAATACTTTTAGAAATTTGAAAACCTAAATAATTTTGTAGATGTTAATATTTACACCAATATTTAATTTAATCATGGGACGCAACTGGGAAAAATGGGATTCCTAATTGACTCTCTTGGGGGAGATGGAGAAGGGCTGCTGCGGAGATAGTTCTATGCCCTCAAGATTGTCAAGAATCAAGATTTTGTAAGGCATGGGAACCAGACTTCAGGAGCCTCAAGAGGGTGTCTGCCTTCTGGGCAGTCGAAGAAAGGGACGGAGAGAAAGTGGAACAGTAGTCTCTCCAACCAATGACTTCTAATTGATTGGTCCATATAACATCGAACAAAATGAGGTCAAGTACCACAACTACTACCAGTGGGTACCTTTTGTACTTTTATTTCAAGCACTGTGCTGCATTGTGTCTCATCAGGAAAACAGTGGAAGGATGGCTACTCAAAGCTTACTGCTCTCTCAAAATTGTTGATGACCATCAGCTCAAGGTCACTATTCAGAATTCTTATTAATCATCCATAAGTCAAAGTTCGTTGACTGATACTTCCGATGACTCAATATCAGGATTTAGTAACAGCATTTGATAGTTAGACCTTTATGCATTGCCTAGCAACATGGTATGATAATTTTCTGATCAAATGTAGAAGATTTGTGTCAACCTCTCACGTCGACCACCTTACTTGAAACTCTTGACGTTTAATTGACCATTTTTGTCAAATTTTGAGAAAAAGTACGACTCATTTTAAAATGATTTGTCAAATTGACTAAAAATGACGTCTAATGTGACCACTATGAAGAAAATTTAAGAGGGTTTTTATAAAAATTTGACAGTTTATTAATTAGATTTTTATCCTTAAAGTAACAGTATTTTTTTCATACTTGCTGAAGTTTCCGGACTTTTTTCTGCACCTAGTGCCATACAATTTGCATGTCAATCAATGTTTATTTGTTTTTTGGATAAAGGGATTTTCGGTCACTAGTTAATATATTTTTTTTGCAATTTGTTGTGAAAATGCACTGGCAGTGTGCATCAATATGGGATAAAAAATTGAAGCGAAATTTCCTGCAATTACTGAAATTGTTGATTAATTATACTACTTTAAATATATAAATTATAAATATAATTAATTTATTTATACAAAAATTATAATCGTAGAATTATTGTTTAGTAGTCAGTATAAACAGCCTGAGAAATTAAACACGAGGGAAAATTGTAAACTCATGTAAAAAAAAATGTGAGAGTAAAACATTCTTTGTGTTCGTTCGTTTCNGGAAAATTGTAAACTCATGTAAAAAAAAATGTGAGAGTAAAACATTCTTTGTGTTCGTTCGTTTCAAATTTTGCGTACAAGTTTTTTTTAACAATAAAAATTGCTAAGAAATTACAGTAGCAGCTTTTGAACAGTAAAGCAAATCCACCAACACATTCGATTGTGATGAGNAAAATTGCTAAGAAATTACAGTAGCAGCTTTTGAACAGTAAAGCAAATCCACCAACACATTCGATTGTGATGAGTGTGGCGACATTTTACTTGCCTTTGCTGCCATCCAGTACTTTACCAGAGATGATGGCAAAAGAAAATTAACTTTTAGTTGAAAAAATTGTTGAATATTAATTTGAGAAGATATACTAAAAGATTGTAATTTCAAAATAAGGTGCAAAAATTTCAATATTAAAAAAAATAACTTCTGACCCATTGATCGTAAAGACTTGAGTTTTTCGACATGCTACACTACTTTTCAAAGCTCTTTCTGAATCTTATCATTTGTACAAAAAAAAAGGTTTGCAACGCATATTTTCCAATGAAATAGCCCACTACTTTCTCCAGCAAAACTGCTTTACCCAAAAGTATCTTACTTTTGTGCTATTTCACTGAAACATATTATATACTTGAATGCGGATACGAACGAAAGAAATCCATTTTTCTTCTGGANTTGTGCTATTTCACTGAAACATATTATATACTTGAATGCGGATACGAACGAAAGAAATCCATTTTTCTTCTGGAGAAACTTCTGTTCGCTAAGTTTGCAGTTTATCTGCTTGTTTAAACGAAATAATGGGAATAAATACACTTAAGAAATTCAGGTCTGGAGACCGGCTACATAGGGTGAATCAAACTGAAGAATCATTTGTAGAATCAAAAGTGACTTCCTGGTAGTGAGTCAAGTAAACATAAAATGATAGGTCGCAAGGTGTATCATGGAGATCCACGAACCTTTCGATCTGAAATGATATCACAGCCGCTTTGATTTCAGAAATTAAAAAAAAAATCTAAATTATGTAAATGCTANTTTCGATCTGAAATGATATCACAGCCGCTTTGATTTCAGAAATTAAAAAAAAAATCTAAATTATGTAAATGCTAACCAGCTCCAAAAGCACCATCATAAGAAAATGTACACTAACCTAGTTTTAGATTTCGTTACATAGATAGCCTTTGTTAGAAATTATGAGNACCATCATAAGAAAATGTACACTAACCTAGTTTTAGATTTCGTTACATAGATAGCCTTTGTTAGAAATTATGAGAATCTCGAGTTAGTTATTTTAGAAATTCTTGTGAATTTCCATCACTCTAAAAATAAATTTCCAATTTCCAAAATAAAATTTTAGGTTCCATTTAACGAACCTAAAATACCTCTTAAAGTCCTTTCACTTTAGTGAGTCATGCTGACATTTTGTCCTTCTCTGAGCCATAANGAACCTAAAATACCTCTTAAAGTCCTTTCACTTTAGTGAGTCATGCTGACATTTTGTCCTTCTCTGAGCCATAAGTTTCCAAGGCCATATGCTTTTGTCAGTTAGTAATTCTGACCCTTGTGCTGAAGATAATTTTAGTTAGCATTTATTCAGTCCTTATTACCATTAACTTCGTCAAAAATCCTGCAGTTATAAAGTACNAGATAATTTTAGTTAGCATTTATTCAGTCCTTATTACCATTAACTTCGTCAAAAATCCTGCAGTTATAAAGTACACTTTGGCTCAACCACTTGACCTCTCAGGCTCAAATTATGAGAAACTGAAGTATTTCAGAATATTAGAAGTTAACAATTAGACATGCATTCAGCATGACTGAAGTGATTCTACACAGGTTTGCAGTTGCTACCATGGAGGAACGCTATTAATTTACTATTAATTTCTATTAATATCAATAATTGAAGGCCAGCTCTCCAGATCGCAGTAAATGTTTACGTCAATTAATTTTTCCTAGTAGATTGGCTACATTTCTCCGCTTATGTTCTGTGGAGCATTATGCTTCATTGAATTATGTAGGTTGCCAAGTGTTAAAAAAGGTGAATCATCGGAAAACATAACAATTTAACAACTAAGACAGAGAAGATTGAACATGTGAATAACAACGTAATTTTTTGTTGCGAGGAGAAACTAAATTTTAGAATTTGCCATAAGGTTGGCACAGTCAGTGCTATCAATTAATTTAATTGGCACTCCCCAATTACAATATAACTAAATTTACTTAGGAATTTTAGAAATTCTTTCGCACTTTCAATTCTGGTGCTTCTAGTTTGCAAATCAACTCTATGTGTGTTTATGCACACTCTTCGCTCGCATTTATGAATGTAGCCAGGTAAGATGGGGTCGAGGACAATTTTTTGTTCGAACAACTTAGCAGAGAAGGTTTAAAAAGAGCGTTAACGCAAAATCATAAAATTCATTTTTTGGAATCTGGCGAAAAGCTTATCATTATGAGCAAGCTTAAATAAATTTTCTGAGACACTCGCTGCAAATAATCTATGACTATGTTGGAAAATCTGGGATCCAGATTTATTTCCTGTTTTATGATGGATTTTTTGACGAGCAGTAAGCTGATTAACATTTACAGAATACTTAGGTTTTCTAAATTTCTAAAAGTATTCCGGCTTCACTTCCTACTGAACGGTTCCATCTAAATGTTTTCTACTTTGTTGATATAGGATTAGCCAAACTTTGCTTGTCTGACTTGGCATTTCATGATTACTTGACTCCTTAACAACGCTGTATGTCATGATTTGTATTTCTGTTTCCTTATTTTTACGTCAATTAATTTTTTCCAGTAGGTTTGCTTGGTTCGAGTTAGCTACATTTCTCCCCTTATGTTTTGTGATGCATTATGATCCATTGAGTTATGAAGGTTACCAATTGTTAAAAAAGTTAAATCACCAGATAACATTAACACTTCAACAAGTAAGACAAAAAAAATAAACATGTGAATTAACGACTTAATTTTTGTTGCGATGGGAAACTAAATTTTAGAATTATTAGCCGTAAGCTTGGTGAAGTCCGTGCTATCAATTCACTTTAAAATGATTTTTTGTGAATTGCAGTTTATTTTTGTTCTATTTATATAATCAAACTCTAATTAATTCCACACAAAACCGGTAAGGTCAAACTCTCGATCAGAATTTCAATTTTAACTTGAGAAAGGATACGATGTAAACTGTAATACGCAATCCGTTGTCTTGTAATGTGAAAGGTAGCCACCGCGGTTTTACATAAAGTAAACACGAGGTCTAACAATAATTATTAAGAGTTATTAATCAATACTGTCCAGTCACTGCCAAGCAAATTGGAGATTATGTGTGAGTATAGTCCGGCTATACTCAACTTCCGGCCTTAGTGAACCAAGCCTACCCGTCCCGAGAGTCATTTCGTCCAGTTATAGTCAACAGGCATAAAATATTTCTGAATTCCGCAGTTCTTTCGTATTCTTCTATGACAATCTATGAAACCAACTTAGATGGGACCTTAGAATGAGTTTTAGTTAACACACTTCAAAACGTCAAGTTCAGTCACAATGGCCCAATTCCCGTAATTGTATAGAGCGCCTGATAGTACTAAGACTCATAGTACTTTGAGATTATAAAAAATTTACGGGAACGAAAATGATAGAAAAGTTGTGATAGAATTAACAGCTGTCTATTCCTAACCGAAATGTGTAAGGAAGATTATCAAGGGGAGAACTAGCCTGTGTTTATAAAATCACTACACTATTCAGAAAATGTGTTCCCATCCCCACAACTCCTCCCAAACAGAATTTGTTTGTGTTGAGTTTGAGTGGAGAGGACTGCATTGAGGGACTATTACATTTATACATGCCTCTGAGTTGATTAGAACTAGCGGGAGCCTCATAGTTTTTTCAACCAATCAGAGACCTCCAAAATGAGTCACGTTTCATAGTTGTATTAATCTCATAGTATCATAGTCTTACAGTACTATGAAGCGTTCTATACAATTGCGGGAATTTGGCCAATATATTTTTCGTAGTTGCTAAGAGGATTCGATCTGGTGGGAAGAAGTTCATGGAAAGTGCCAGTTATTTTAAGCAAATGTGACTAGATCTGAAAGGTCGACGCCAATTATGGTAGAAATATTACAAAACCGGCGATGCTTTAAAAGTAATTAGAAGGTTATGCACGTTCATGTTCTTAAGGGAAAAAATATACCTTGGATGAATTCTTGAATATTTTCAAACCTTCGTATTCAGTAGAAAAACACCTTACAGAAATGAATTCTAAAAACCTTCTTGCTGCTGGACAATTAGGTAACTCATACATTGACTTCCACCATTTCTAATTAACGCATATTAGTCGTCTCTTTCTATTTGCCAATACAAGTAGCCTATTGACCTATCGAAACAAGCATAGAAGGCAACAAACTGCTAGTTAAATTGATGGGACCAAAAGACTTTGCGCTTGCTCAAATCACTCTTGCGGCAGTTTCGGAGAAGATGGTGAAAGCGTGAAATTAAACATGAGAACATTGCCGTATTCAAAAGTCTCAAGCATTTTCCATCACCAAGTGCTTCTCTACATAGATGTGCAGTAAAGTAGACAAATTTGCGATGTGCAGTTTTATTGACAGAGCCAACAAACTATCGTATCGTTAACAAAATAAGTTTCAGAGCGCAATTCAAACATCATTATTTTAAATATATCTTTTTCCAATATGACAGCTTTTCGTCCGTTTGCTCAAACAGAAATCCTTGCACTTGCTTCTCTTCTGCTGAAAAATTTCTATGTAAGTAGTAGCTACGGACGTTTTGAGGTAAATGGGTTTGTTACAATTACAGAAACTATAAATTGTGCAGTCTACAAGGTTTTAACAGTTAATTGTTAAGTTACTGACTCAAACGCCTAAACTAAGCACATTAATAATGTATGAAGTATACTTCGTGCTTGTGTTCATTGCATTCATAAACGTATCACAAGGTGGTGAAGAGAAAAAAGGATTGGTAAGTGTTTTTTTCTACATAGTTGCTTAGGTTTTGGAATGAGCATTCAAAATTGTCAAGTAAATTCAGGAATGATAAAATTAGTTACATGGTTCTTTAACATTGATAGTTATACTCAATCACTCAAGAAATTACCTATTAGAAATAATTATTAGCCATACTTTCTGGAACCAAGCATTATTAAACTTCAACTATTAGTTTGATGTTGAGTAATCTAAATCGATTTATAACCGTTTCCCTGATGGTGCAGATTTTGTTGAGAGAATTGATTATCAACGGTTCATATTGTGGTGGTTCTGTTTCACCTAGATGTGTAGATGTGAGGATACTCGTAATCTGACAGTAGAAAAGCGAGGCTCTAATTCCTAGGCTCAGTAAGTATGAGTTAAAATCTGGTCAAGTGTAGAAATACACTGGCTACTCTACTTTTTGATTCGTATCCAATTCGACTTGGTTACACGCTCTTACGATTGGAGTTAAAATACTTGATTTTGAAAGTTTGAAAACCTATAACCAGAGTTTGGTTAAGCATAGAGAAAACTTCATTTTGAAACTAACGATTATGGATTTTAATTTGGCATCTAGAAAATTGATAGTCCGCAATTCGCATCACAGCTTCCCATAACTACTGTCAAATATTTACAAAAAAATTCTGTTTAATAGGCATGAAGGTTTATAATCGTCAGGAAAGTTTAAAAAGTGTACAGTATTTCAAAACTTTCCAATAATTTGAGTAAATAATTTGAGTATTGATTCCACATAAAATTTGTGAAATTAAAAAAAATTTTTGCGAAAGCGGAAATCAAAAAAATTTCAATTCAAAAGTTTGTCTCTGTTATAAAAGAGTTTTATAAGTCTATCCGACTTATAAAACTTGTTTTGTTTATAAACGGTGGATTCACACATTTGACCACGTGACCATCAGATGAGTTACATCATCTTGACTTATAATTTAGATGAACTATAAAAATTGATACTATTTAGTTTTCAAACAGCACAAACTTAACACTTTTTATAAATTCCATAAACTACAAACGTTTACTGATATAGTGGTAGTTAAAGCGACGCTAGCTTTTCTTCTTTAAAATCCAAAACATGTAAACTTTGGAATTTATTATAAACGAAAAGTACCTAATATCTTCGATTATCTGGATCTTGGATGCAAAACGTTAACATTAATACCATACTTGACAGCTTCCAATTATTGATACTGTTACTTTTGTACTGTTACTTCAGCTTAACTCTCCGTATAACATCTCAAACCTTTTTCAATTATAAAGCAATAATTTCAACTGTAACTTGAGATGTATTTTTAAAATGGCCTGGCGAGCAAACATCAACACGAACCAATCCTTACTCAATGATGTGGTATCCATAGTCGTGAGATTATATTCTATTTAGATGCAATTAATTTATCTTGGACAAAACATTTTTAGATGGCAAATCTTAAATCAAATTTTGAAAAATCCTCCTAACATTTTATGACATGAGGATCCAAAAGTATGGCTAAGGCAATATATATCATTATCAGAACAATTTTTTTTAGATTTTCGAAACGCACGTAGATGTGAAGATGAGAGAATACTTTGAATCAGTCTCTGCTGATGTTATAAACAGAATATTAGAAGAAAACGAAATATCAAAGGAAAATAGAGTATCAGAAGAAAGCGGAATATCAAGCGAAAAAGAAATTGTGAGCAAAAGATTGAAAGTAGTAAACTATTTCACTACATCTGAATGGCACAAGCACGAAGCTACAGGAACATCTTATAACATTCATTATTTGATTAGTGAAGTTGATCAAAGCGAATTGTACACATGGGTTAGAATTAAACGCGCAAAAAATAGTGAAAACCCTGAGAGTAAAGAAGAAATGATATCAGTAGCTATAGTGAGAAATGAACATGTTTTTATGCCGTATACCGAAACGAAACGAGACCTTTTGAGCGATATTGCAATGATGAATGGTTATACTTTAGAGGTAAGCTTGTGTGATATAGTAAGATGAATAATTGTGATTTTGTAAACCACGAGTTTGTAAACGTGTAAATTACTCCATACATAGTGTCTGAAAAGTCAATGGAACACGAAGAAAGCATTGCTTGGAAAACACATGAGAAAAAAACGCGTCATTTATAATTTAATGCAAGTTGCCAGCCCGTGGTGTTGAGACCTTTGTTGGCTTATAAAACATGTTCCAAACAAAATATAAAATGCTTAAACTTTCTTGTAGATTAGAAACATTAAGTATATTAATTTGGAAAAGAATTTTACCCTAGACTGGAACTGATTATAAAATTTTTCTTATTATTTACCGCGAACAGCGTCGCCAGATGGGAATATGCGCGATCGTCTTGTCTTTCTGTCTGACCATTTGGAAAGGTGTTTTGGTAAAGTAGTAAACAGAGTAAGGGTATACCCTTTAATTCTGTAATGTTGGTAAAAAATTTTCAGTAAATGAATTTTGGTATGTGAGGTTGTTTACAAAATAAAGTTGGTTACGACATTTTTAAATTTCTAAGTTGGTATTTTAGTGAATCTGCAGAAAATTTAAAATGCCTATCAAAAGTAAATGAGTTTTAGTTTGACCAAAGTTGGTAAACAAAAATAAACAAGCCCTTTAACTGGTTAAAATTTTGAAATTGGTATTCTCATTTGATTGGCTGGATTTTTTCCGCCCAGGTAAAAGGTGGTAAACCCTTTCAAATATCAATTTTTACCAACTTACCACATTGAATATGTTAAATTTTGTTCAAGTGATCGTAGCGCCTTGATTTATTTTTACGTTGTTCTACTTTTGCAGTAAAAATTTCAAATGACCATTAATATAATAGCAGCCACTTTCAGCAGCGAATGAGCATGTTTCTTCCATATATCTTTATAATTATTGTAGATGGACTGTATTACTTTAACTGCTAAGTACAAAATGGTCGGTTAGTCTTAACCGGCATTTATAGAAAATTTAATCATTGATTTTTTAAATATAGTCTCTGCGACTACTAGAAAAAATGTTACGATTTTTTGAAAATTGAAATTTCGAATCATTCGTTTGGGACACCTAACTTCTCATGAACATTGTCCCATAAAATGTCCCAAAATTAAATTTAAAATAAATTCTAACATTTTTCTAGTTGTCGCAGAATTTTGATTTAAAAAAAATCCTTCTCTCTACTTTCGCATGATCTTTCTGAAACCGAAAACACTACAATGGTCCACAGATAATTAAGACCTATGGAAGCTACTTTTGTCCCATGCCCGTTTGTTAGGAAAAGCAGTTGCTTTAAATTTTTTCTGGGGAAGCACTTTTCAATTTCAGAAAGAACATTAAAAAGTAAGATACGAGGTTGAAAAAATCAAGTCTATACCATCAATGTTTCAGAAGTTATGATCTTTTAAAAACTGTAATGTTTGGATATTCTTTTGAACCGGCCTACTCTTATTACATCGTCTCACAAAAAACAAAGGTAGCTTCCAGGGCCCCAATTCTTCAACATACCTATGGGTATGACATAGACCCGGGGTATAAAACAAACCTAGCATACCNGAAACCCGGAGTGAGTTCCCCGCAACAAACCCCGGGTTTCTTCCCTAGGTATGTTAGTGAATTCCCTGCCAGCGGTTTTATGAACCTGTGGACCAGTGTATCATAAAAAAATTTGGTTTATGCAGTTCAATTGACAATAATTCATGTCACCAAGCTTTCTACAGCAAAGAGCATGGGTCAAAAGTAACTTCCAGTGGTTACAAAAATACTAATTGGAGTGTAAAATATCAACTGCAACGAAAAAAATTTATCAACCTTCCAAAATAAGGGGAAATTATTACTCGAGGTCTTTTTCCAACAAAGAGTATGGGGCCAAAAATAACTTCTTGCTCGAGTAAAATATTTTCCCGCATTGTATTACATGGAAGTTTTCCTAAAGATGGAGTTTTTTCATTTCGCCCAATTCTGCCGCTAGAAAGATGTGAAATAATTTTACACCTCATTATAAATGGAGCAAACCACGTTTCGTTTACGCAAGAAAAAAACATAATTCAACGTTCAAGGATTACTGTAGTCATTTTTTTTATTGGAAATTAATATCATGTAAAGTTTTCGGAATTCTCATAACACGATATATATCTCATAGATGAACAACATTATGGATCAAATTGAAGAGGAATTGAATAGTAAACTAGAAAGTAATTGTTCAATTTGAATTATAAAAGTTAAACATTTTATATTTTTAAATATTCATATTTGCGCAGACCAAGGATTAACGATAGTGATGATAATAGTAGTAGTAACCCGCACTGCACAAAAAAAAAAAAAATTTAAGTTTATTCTTTTTTTACCTTACTTTCATGAGTTCATTTCGACTAGAGTTCTCCAAGACTACTACTCATGAGTCGACTCAGAGCCTGAGTCGCGACTCACAACGACTCAGCTTTTAATTTTGAGGAGCCGAAGAGCCTTATTAGACTCAGACTCTTTAAAACTGCAGTGCCTAAGAGCCGCGGCTCATGAGTCTTCGGGTATAGACTCTTCCTAATATACAAAAAGCTCATGAGTCGACTCTTTTCAGAAAGAGTCGACTCAGAGCTAATAGGCACATGAGGGAGCATTTCCTAACCTTTCAAGAATGGCAAAAAACTTTTTGGCAGTTTCAGGGACTGGCGTCCCAATTGAACGTTTGTTTTCTACAGGATCGCAATTATTATGCAGTCCTCAACGACGCATATGAAAGCGGATACCACTCGAAAATGTCTTTGCTTAAAAGGTTGGCTCAAACTTAAAAATCAAACCGAAATTCGTAACTGGGTAGCTGACACAGTTGCCGAAAAAATGTTCGGGAATTAATTTTGATTCAATTGGTTACATTGGTAATATTCTTACTCAAATTCACCTGCTTATAAATTAGCCAGAGATTACTTAGATAATAAAGTACTCAACTAAGAATCAAAAAAATTTGCAGTTCTGAGCCGACTCATGAGTCGACTCTTTAGGCTCATGAGTCGCGGCTCACGACTCATCACCAAAAGAGTCGAAAGAGCTGAGTCGACTCACTGAAATCAAAATAGCCTGATTAGGCTCGGCTCAGCCTATTTTGTAAAAAAGAGCCGAGAGCCGCGACTCATGAGCCGTACGTCTCAGACTCTTTTCATTTTGTGAGCTTTGGAGAACTCTAATTTCGACCCTGTCATCCCAGCCGGCTAGATTAAAGTATTTAGCAACATCAATATCTTCACGACTCATAATAACATAACAACTCAACCCATGCAATAAGTATGTCGGGTGTTATAATCAGTAAACAACCTAATTATCAAGGCGAAGTGCACAGTATTATATATTTTTTGTTATAGCGAGTTTATTGCCCAATCCAAATGCATTGGAACAAACCTAATGAATAATTTTCGGGTTAATAACCGGAAGATCTTAAAAATTCTTAAAAGCAATGTGCACTGTTATAAACTAAACTTTGTCAATTTTATCTTATATCAGAGATGGGGTACCAGACACCTACCGAATTCGGAAGCCATTGAAAAAGTCATTGATAAGGAACTCGAAAACGAAAACTGTCCAATATTAATTGAAGATAAAAGACGTGTTTTGATTCATACACACTATTCAAACACACTAATTCCTGGAACAAATAATCCGGAAGTAATCTCACTTCTGTATGCAGTTTTATTTTCAAATATATTTATTACTGCAAGCATTACGATGAATTCAGATGAATCGTTAGTAAAGCTGAAATTATCTATTACTACACATGATGACAAAAATAATATAGAATATTGTATGCCAATTATTTTAACCCATGCAATTATGTCGACAGATATAACCAAGGTGAGAAAAAATTAAAAGTTTTATGAGCTTTCAAAATTTATTCTGTTAAACTTCCCCAGGAAGCTACATTTAATCCATTTCGTTTAAAAATTTAGGTGTCAGATTCGAATACAATTTTTGAAATGCATAAAGACGAATCCAGTGTCATTATGGACGAAATTATGGCTAAATGTCGAATACTAAATAACCCAAATCTGAGTAACACACAATTGAAAAATGAGACTACTCCGGATCCCGTACTATGTCATACTCTTTATTATGCGCTGAACAAGCCAGAAGAAAATGTTTCAGATCAATCTTCGACAGTAGAAAATGCTTCAGCTCAATCTTCACTTTTTATTGTGTATGAACTAAACCATACGTACAAGGGAAAGTATGATGGGAAATTTATGTTAGCAGTAATTCCAATATGTTCTGGCAAACTTTCGTCTCAAGGAATCGAATGTGTTATGCTGAATAGTAGCAAGAAATGGGATTCTTTAGTACCTGATAAGGATCCCAACATTGAACTGCTAATTCAATTGGTCAACTTCATTCAAAAGGAGTCACTACAGGTAAGCATATCATTTCGGAAAAGTGAAGAACAGTAGAAAACAGTTGGAATTACTAAAACAATTATCATAATGGGATGTTTTTTTCATAAAAGTTAAGTGAAACATTTTGTTAGAATCTTTTTTGAGTAAGGAAACCATTTTAATATTATGAAGAAGGGAAAAAATCTCAATGAAAATCTTATTCGGAAAGTAAAACCTTTCTTACATATCGAAAATCTTAATCGAAAATCGAAATTTTACGCAAGTTTACGCTTTACGTTTTAAGTAAGATTGTGAGATGTATTGGTATGGAAAATTATGAAATAATATTAACTGACCCTGACTAGGAACTATGTTCTTAAAATGACTCACAGTGACTCCCACCATTTCACAAACAGCCTTCAAGTTGGAGACATTTGTGTCATGATAATTGGTTCTGACTCAAACTCGTATCCCTACTTGCCCAATAACAGATATGATGGGCGTTCTGAAAATTACGAGCTAAAATCATGACCAATTTGGATGGAATAAACAATAATTACAAATGCCGTCAAATCAGATCAGAAATTTTGGAAAATTTTTATTTTTTGATAAAATGACATATATAATAGTTAAAAAAAATTTACAACCTTTCGCGAAGTCTGAGTTCGCAACGCAATCTTTTTATAGTGCCGGAATCAGGTATTTTCTAAATTGACAAAATTTTCAAAATTCCTATCATGATTTGACATCCGATTTGTAACTTCTTTTTTCATCTGAAGAAGGTCTTACTCCAGTTTAGATGCATTCAGTAAGAAAGCTATGGAAATTTGGGTAACCTAAAAATAACCTACCATCTATAATCATATCACTCCATATTCACCTCTAATTAATTAATTAGGTACAATGGAAAATTTTCATAGTTTCAAAATAAGAACTTTTCCGTACATATTTTTTTCCAACACAGAATGTCAAATTTATTTTTAGCCAATGACAACCTCGACTTCCAGTTTCAAAATTTGTTTTAAAAGGTATGTCGTGGTATTCTATTTGAAGTGGTAATGTTAATTGAAAAATCAACAGCAAATCATTATTTAGACTGCATCCGTTACTGGAGAATTGACTTTGAGCGTACACCCACAAACCACAGATATTTATAAAAATTGCTAAGAAGTTGAGTTTTCGATTTATTTTAGAAAACCATTTGCACCGAGTATTTTATTTAAAAAAGAAAAATTATATTTGTTTCCGACTTGACAGTTATAATTGATAAATATTGATGATAGTTATCAAGTATCACGAACCCTGAATATTTTATTTGTTTTAGGTGGGAAATTTGGACAACAATAATATTCAGAATGGGAGTGAATATCGAAAACAGATAGTTGAAGAACCTATTAAAAGTCAGATTGTTCAGAAATTTCACGAACTTAGTTTACCAAATTCAAACATGTTGCACCTACAACTACACGGACTAGCTATCGAGGAGCAAAAAAGTGGTTATGCATTGTACATAATGCAAAAGTTAAACGAATCCGGGGAAACTCTTTCGGATAACCAACAATATGGAATCGCCAGATTCAACTTCGGGGTCAGCGAAGCTAAAATAAGTTGTACAATCAAACAAGTATATCAGCCACAAGATAGTGCAGAAAATGCAAAGTTGGAATTACTAAAAATATTGATGGAAGAAGGTGGACATAATCTTGTGGTACAGTGCATTCATCTAAAACAACTGTTTGTAATAATAATAAACATAAATATTTTCTGATATTAGCGATGGGGAACTGATGACACAATTATTTTAAAATACAGACTCCCTGTTCATGAAACTATTCTTCGAAAGGTTTTAGCTAGAACGTCAGTTACAACAGAAGAATACCAGGATTTCACAATTGAACAAGTAGAATATTACATGAGCTGGAAGAATGAAACCGGAGATCCTCTGACCAATAAAATCATAATTATATATCAACTGAAACACCAGAAGCAATCATACGAAATGGAGACAGTAATCGAAAACTGGTTATTTTATACAATTAACGAAATCCAGAGACAAAGTCCCCTTAATGAATGTGGAAAAGTTAGATATAATGTTGAAACCAAACATCTAGGCGAATTAAACAAAATATTACCTACTACTACTATAAAACTGGTTAGTGAAGACGCTGTATATTAATAAACATTTGTAAAAGCAGTGGTCCTCGGGTACCTAAAAATAGCATATTATTGTCTTTTCATTTCAAGAATTTAAAAATCCCTTTCTTTTTCAGTTTTGGTTTATTAGTTAATTATTTTGTTGGAAAATTTTTTTTTAATCAAATTCAACTGTAAATTGTATTCGTTAAATCTATTACCGAGCCGATTCATCTCATAAACTCTAATAAAATTTGAAAATTCTAATCTTTCAGTAAATATATACGATATTAATCGGTAAATTTTTTTTGTAATTCTGTTGGTAAGTTACTTCGAAAAGGTAAAAAATGATTACCTATTCGTGTTTACAAATTGACCTACTATAGAGGTCAGAATTTGAAAATTTTGTAACAAACAAATAATAACATTGTTACAGTTCTTGTTTATTTATAGGTAAAGTCAACTGAATTTTTATTTTTATAAATTATTATTAGATAATTTATGTAATTGTTGACTTTCCTTTATCTTTATTTCATTTTCTGTTTTGTTACTAATTATGGAAATTAGTAAGCTTAACTTTAGTTTATTTTTATATTTTCCTGTGTTTTATTATTACAATAGTGTAATAATAGTATTTGAGCTTGAAGGGTATAAAAACCCAGGGCCAGGAGTTAAGAGACTCACTGTGATTCTGACTTTAGCTAGAACAGCTTCAGTCTATCCTTGAGTAGTGGATCAGAGTTCCCAACAATACGTTGGGAAGCTCATTGTTGAGCGAGGTTTTCTTTGATTTAAAGTAATTGTTTTTATAAAATAATAAAAATTATATTTTTATCCTATTGTTGTTCTAGTAGTTAGATTTATTGAATAGGGTTTTATTAATTTTTGAAAGTTAATTGTTAAATTTTTAAATACTGACAATCAAGAGGCAAGCGAAGCCCTGACTGTTCAAGAACTGTCTTAGCGGAAAGACAAAGTTTTCTTTAAATAAGTGTTACAGTTGTATATTGAGTGGTTTTATTTTAAAATTTTCCGGAGTACGTTACATTTGTATATCTATTAACATACCTATGATAAATGATTTTGTGTACTTTACTTTCTTACTGTTTTAAAGAAGTTGGAGGGAAAAGTGTATGTCAATGGTAATGACTCCGTTTGCAGCGTCTGCCACTGGTAATGTCTCCGCTTTCCTTCCAGGCAACGCAATGGGAATGAGTCCGCCTGGCTACTGATACTGACCTGGGTTAACTTACTGTAGTTATAGGATTTTTCTCCCATGCTCTTGCACTAGGAGTAATAAAACTTATGTAATAAAAGTATTTCTAAGTGAAAAGTTATGTTTCTTTTACAAAGTGTTCTGACCCTTAAAAGTTTCTCTTATATAATAAAGGAAAGGTTTTTC
This sequence comes from Holacanthella duospinosa, assembly GCA_002738285.1. Lineage (NCBI taxonomy): Eukaryota > Metazoa > Arthropoda > Collembola > Poduromorpha > Neanuridae > Holacanthella > Holacanthella duospinosa. Next base: position 24,595 of record NIPM01000678.1, read on the forward strand.
GAAAACATCTCAAGGAATTTTTATGATCCTTTTGTTCCCTATAGTAAGACTATTTTTAAGTTAAGTGTTTTTAGTTTTTATACAATTTTAAGTTTTAATTTTTTAGTTGGTGTAACAATAAGTTAAAGTTTTAATTCAAATAATTTTCATTTATTATAAATGCAATTAATTTGTTTATTTTATTCAATAGTTAATTGATTAGTGAGTGTTATTGGATTTTGGGAATTTTGTCCAACCACGTTCAGGTGAGTTGGTCGGACCAAACCCATAACAATATCCAAGCTAGGACAGTGTAAACTACTAACAGCTTTTTTAAACCCTACGAGTGAAATATAATGTAATTTATTAACTTTTGGAGTTGAGAATTATCTTCAATTTTGTCAATCTAAGGATAAAAGTTTCTCTTATATAATAAAGAAAAGGTGATTACTCGAATCGACACTTCTGTCAGCTGTTGTCCGTTAATTTTTATATAAGGATTATATAAATTGTGAGAGATAGAGTGAGATTAGTCAACACACAGTCAATTAGACTTGAATTTCACTGGATACTCTGATTGAAACTGGAAACTGGATACTGGAGCAGAGTCTACCTGACCTCCCGCCACGCCCACACGCACTCTTATGTATAATAGTACTCTGAAGTGCTTGAGAGGAAACTACCTTTATGATCATAGGTCAGTCAACTAATTACCTAGTATTTGAAGTATTGTCTGCCTAGGACTTTTACTAATTGCAGAAAGAAGTCCTAAGGGATGACAAGTTCAATCACGTCCTCACAGACTTCACAAGAACGACCCTCTCTCACAAATTCTAGGGTATCAAAGACCTCATTGACCAGTCACAGCTTAATTTTAGTCCAACTGTGAGGGGGCAATCAGTAAAACGAACAGCTGAGTGGCTTGAACCAAAAGGGGTAGAATTTCAGCCAACAAAGAAGATGGGACGAACTCTGGATGATTTGTTTGATGTAATCACAGAAGTAAAGGAAGACACAAGTAGTATCAGAGGGACCCTTTCTCAAATGGAATTGATTGTTGCCGAATAAGGAAAACAAATCCAAGACTTAACCCAACTAACAACAAACCAGGCAAAGGAAATTCATGATCTGAAACTACAAACCAACCGGCTGACAAATTAGCTCAGGAAAAATAACATTATTTTTTTTGGATTTCCTGAACATGAAAAAGAAGATCCAGTTGAATTTGTCAGTGAATTACTGAAAGCCAATGGTCTCATTGCCAACATTGATACAGCTTTCCGCCTAGGACCCAAGAAACGAGAAAGCAAGAACCCACGACCTGTTAAAGTCAAATTCATGAGTTCTAAAGATAAGCAAGCGGCCTGCACTGTCAGAACAATGTTGAGAACTTCAAAATCCCATCTGTCTATCAAAGAAGATCTATCCCTGGAAACGAGAATCAAAAGAAGGAACAATGGGACAAACGCAAGACAACCGTCATCTAAAATCCAAAAACTCAATGACAATCCGGCCGTCCTAGCAATCACAGCACACAAAAACATCTAAGTCCTATAACGTTTCCATCTGCAAACTGTATCTCATATGCGCGTATTTCCACTAATTTAAACTTATCTCGTAAGCATGATTTTAACTATAATGTATTTTATAACAATCTTCATGGACTAAAAAATCTTAGCAATGAATTCTGGAACCAACTCGCTGAAATTAATCCCACTTTCTTTTGTTTGACAGAAACAATGTACCTGGAGGACTGGCAAGGCAGGCATCTTGAGTCTTCCCATATTATTTCATCTCTCAAGGCGTCAAAAGGACCGAAAGGTAGACCTCACGGAGGCTTCGTTTTCGGATGGAGAAAAGACGTTCATTATAAGGTCGAAGTATTGCAGAATTCTAGGAGGTTTGTATTGCTCAGAATTCACACCCCAGTACCCACACTCCTTATCTTCGTTTATGAGTCACCAAACTTATATTGGAATCAAGATATTGATGAAATGTTTTTTCAACTATCAACTGTGACTGGACAATTTCCTAACAAAGTCATCATTGGGGATTTTTACTCAAGAATTGGCGAGAGCGATTCCACTCAGACCTCAGAAAGAAAATCTAGGGACAAAATAGTAAACACCAATGAAAAGCGCCTCCTCCCAAACCTAGTAGAAGCTAAACTCCACATCTGCAACGGAAATACATCAGGTGATAAGGAAGGTAATTTCACATACATCAATGGTGCTAACGCTGGCTGCAGCGTAATAGATTACGCCTTTATCTCAAAAACAGTCATCGCAAAAACTAGTGCTTTCAAAGTGTTAGACTGGACTTCATCAGACCATTTTCCGATTTTACTAGCAATTAATAATTCAACACACGAACAAAAAATGACCCAACTTACTAAAGAAATGCTTCTAATTCCAAAAAGTAATCCCCATCTTTATATATATAAGCAATTACTAGATGCAAAGCTTAAAATCCTTGATTTTCTAGTGAATGTAGATTTAACATACCGTTCTCTTAAATTAGCAATCATGGATACCTGTCAAGAACTACATCTGTGGAAACATCTTCGCCCTCTAGAATATAAACCGAGGTGGTACAATAAAGAGTGTAAATAGGCCAAATGGAAAAAAAAATAATGCACTTAGGCGTCTCCGCAGGAATACCGAACTTAAAAATGTAGCACTTCTTAGTAACTCATTTCTAATACTCAAGAATGAATACAAACGTGTCAAAAAAAAAGAGAGATGCATTTCAGCTTGACATAGTCTCCCAGTTAAATAAATCACATGACCCTAACAGTTTCTGGAAGGCAGTTATTTATTTTAAACAAAAATATCATCAAGTCAACGAAATCAAAAAAGAAATGTGGTTTCAACATTTCTCAAAACTCTTTGAACCATCGACCAGACAGGAAGCACCTCCTACTTTCGACAAAATTCTCCCCGACCCGATCCTAGACAGAGAGTTCAGCCCTTTAGAAGTCAAACTGGTTGTCAAAACATTAAAATCAGACAACGCAACAGGAGAAGACTTACTGCCAAACGAGATTTGGAAAGCTTCTTCACCGACCCTGTTACTTTTGCTTACCTCTTTCTTTCAGCTATGTTACGATACCGGAGCTGTTCCTTTAGGATGGTGCTCTATCATAATTACTCCTATCTTCAAGAAAGGTAAAAAAAGCGATCCTACAAACTACCGACCCATATCACTGATCAACACCACTCTCAAGCTTTTTACCAAAATTCTAAATACTAGACTTGTAGAATGGATCAAGTATAATAACAAAATTTCAGACTACCAGGCAGGGTTTATAAAGAAACGGTCGTGTAGTGACCATATTTTTACCCTCATGTCTTTTGCCCAAATACAATTGCTAAAAGGTGAAGAATTGTTTCTTTGTTTCGTGGACCTTTCACAAGCTTTTGATACACCTAACCACAATCTTCTATAGAAAGTGCTACAAAACGCAGGGATTTCAACTAAGTTCCTAAAAGTCTTCCAATACTTATATTCTCATGCTTCGGCAAAAATGAATACAAAGTTTGGCCTAACAGATCGTATGTCAGAAGCAAATATTCTAGGACGTTCCATGTTGATGAAAATTTGCCGATTTCAAAGAAAAATCCGAAGACGTTTGATGTTCGTGCCGATTTGCCGATTTTACAAAATAATTTTAAGACGTCCGATATTCATGCCGACTCGCCGATACTTTCCAAACGTTGTTCTATGTCGTCCTCCGTTTCTGGACCTTCTGCAGAAATTCGATTTGCTTCCGATTTGACAAAATTTACACCTGCTGTTTTTACTTACTCTCCTGCCGAATTCCACAATTCTAAAGTAAAGGATTTGAATATAGTCTCGCGTTTGCCGGCTCCGATTGTTCATAATACCGATATTCCGTGTGGGCCTCAAAAAATAGCTCACGAACGTCGAGCGCGCAGGTATATTTCTATGGTCCTTCAAACTTCACTCAACAAATCATCTGGAATGACGAGGTCGTCATCTTCCCGGAACGACCGGAGGGATAAGGTTTGAATTCTCTTGTCCTATTAAAAATTAGGTTGAATTCTCCGTTAAATTAAAATTAAAAAATTAAAATTCGATAAAATTTGTAAGATTTTCTTCTTTTCATTTTTTTTCTCTATCTATTTCCCCAAATTCTTTATATTATATCCACTAAATTTTTCATTCGTGAGGTCACGAAATTCCCAGGAGGGAGGGATTTGTGGGAAGGAAAGTGCCCATGCCTGATGGGCAGGGGAAGGAGAGCGCCATGTGGCGGAGGGGCGTTAAAAAACGCCATTCGGAATTAGGATCTGGATCGGGACGGTCTCTCTCTCTCCTCAAATAATAATTTATTATAATTATTTTGTTTTTTTTGTTTTTTGTTTGTTTTGGGAAAATAGTGATTGGCTCCGCCAATCACTACAGTAAATTGATATTGTGTATTGGTTCTGTTTTGTGTCTGTCCCAGGAGGGACTTCATTTATTGATACTTTTCGGTACTGTTTGTTTGTCCCACGGAGGGACTTGTGTTGCCCCTCTGGGCTATTGGATCCCCAACAGGAGGAGCAGCCATCACCGTGAGCACCACAACATCCTCATCATCATCATACCATCAGGTAGTTTTTTTACATTTTTTCCAATCAGCGGCACTTTCCGCTCAACACTTGTCACATCGATCCTCCAGGTGAGGTTAAATTATAATTCAGTTTTTCAAAACGGAAAATGGTTTAATTTAGCACACTTTGGAGTAAAATTATGCAAGTTATGTGGCGAGCAGCTTTCCTACTACCACGCTCTCTGGGAATGCAAAGAAATTGTCTCCATTAGGAACAAGTACTTTCCACATCTAAAACTTGAAGACGCTCAACTTATAAACTTTATTTCAGCCAACTCCAATTCTCACGTTGTTCTTCTTAAACTGTCGCTCCTAATCCAAGAAATTTTATACAAATTTTATTATTTATAATTAATTATCCAGCTCTTGCGTACAATTACATTGATAGGGCGCTTTTTTAAAGCCTACGAGTGAAATATAATGTAATTTATTAACTTTTGGAGTTGAAAATTATCTTCAATTTTGTCAATCTAAGGATAAACCCTGACTTGACCACACTTTGACTTTTGTTGACATACATTACGATTCAACAATACTTCACCTGTCGTGAGTTGTGGCTTAGCTTGTCAAGCTTATGACCATCAGCACTTCCCAAGAAGCGCTTCAGCTCTTCCATACATTGCGAAAAGTCAATGTGCTCGTTCTTTCACATATAAAAAAATTGTTTCTTGTATTGCGTTTCCTAAATTGTATGCCAGAATGATTTATTTGTAATTATCACCGAAGCAAAAAATAAACTACAAATTAATTTAAATAATATATCGACTATTTTACTTGTTTGTTGTGGACTCAAAACACTCCAATAACTCATTGGTATGATGTTTGTTTTCAATTTTATAAATAAAATGACTAAATTGTTGGCCGCCGGTCGAAAAATTGTATGTCGCGGCGCAAATCTAATTTTCTATAATGTGTGAAAACGACAAATGGCTTTTGCGTGTCTTTATCAAGTCATTACAACAATGTGTTTACTGAATTGCCATATACCTTTAGCATGAAATACACTGACCAAAGTGTTAATAGCATTCATTATGCTTTGGACATCGCCTATCGATTAGCTATTAATTGTAAATTATTTACAAATAAGGTCCTTTTCGAGACTCAATTCTTCCAATGTCTTCAATTAGTCCATTGACAGAGTTTACCTGACCTATTTAAACACTTGATGTCAATTCAGTCACTAATAAGGTTTTCAGATATCAAAATTACAATCAAAAAATGATAATTGAATAATTTTGCTCCTCATAATAGCAAAAAGCAAAACAGCGCGTGTGGTTAGTTGTTAAGGTTGGTATCTGCTCGTACATAAGAAAGGTTTAATATTCCGTCAACTTATTAGTAATGAATGTGAAACTAAAATCTAACTAAAATTTTCAAAATTAATATAATTAGTATTATGAAAAGTCAAGTATTTTGTGTAAAAAGATTTGTCTCAATTATGAAAACAAATATTTCCATTATGACAGTCTCATAATAGTACATAATTTTACCTAAAAAATATTTTTCTGATATTTATAATTACGGTTCACTAAAAATTATGTCATGTTAAACAGCCACACGAAAGTATAATACGCCCGTGAAAGTTGTCAAAATTGAGTTTTGATGTTACTTACTCCACAACTGCACTTTTAAAATATAAACTACAGAACAATCTAGGTGGTGGTAAATATTTTTTTTCCTTTGAAGTAGTGTGGGTAGCGACTACTAGTGAGTTGCTAACTAAAGATATAACTCAACCGCTCGTGAAGTAGAGGGCTTGACGACTGAAGCATAATTTACAATTTCTGTTTTAGTAATAACTGCAGTAGTTGATAGAGGGCATTTACTTCCCAAAGTTTGTTCTACCGGCAACATTTTCGACTGCATCTTTTCAATAGTCATCATTTATTGAACACCTTCCAAGCATATACAATTCAACCATAAAACTTTTTTTTTGGTGTGCATAAACTCAATTCCTTCTGGTTCTGTAAAATTTAAATTTTAAAAGTAAAGTGTGACTTTCTCTTTGCTTATCTTTTGATTCTGCACTGTACTTTATGCTTCTGCGCAGACCCAGAATACTTTCTTATTTCACTTTCTTGTATCACTTTCTTATTTTTTATATTTTTTTTTGATATATTCAGTTTTAATTGCGTAATAAATCTCAGGTAGAATTTTTCTAAGCACGATACTGAAGTTTACGAATGGCATGAAGAATAGTTTCATTTTTGTTAATATTTGCACAATATGGAGAATGTTTCTAACTACAGTGGAATTCGTTTAATGTCACCTCTAAGGGATCCCAAATTTTTGGTGATATAAAGCGAAGGTGACATAATGCGATATTGGCAAATTTTTTAATTTTGGTGTTTAACATAGTGTTTGGTGACAAAAAGCGGATTTGTGAATCTTGGTTTACGTATTAATTTTACTATGGTAGACTCAGTGTTCAAAATTACAACAGTTTGATCTAATGAAAATAGTCAGTAATTTTTTTCTGCACACAACAGGAAAATGTTCCTTCTGTGATGATTTTCCTTTCCCATTTTATTAAGGTGTAAATTGAATGTATACAATTTGGAGAGAAATTAGGAAAAAAGATGTGAAATTCAAACTATGGTACAAAAGTTGCTAATAACAGAAGTAAACTTCCATGTGTGGAGTTGAAATGGGTGATTCAAGATGAAATATGAAATTAGGCGAAGTGACATATGGCGACCTATTCTTACCCTTAAGTGCATGGGCATCCGCCGGGAATTTTTAAATTGGTGATACAACGAGACTTGTGACAAAAGGAGTGACATTAAACGGATTCCACTGTAATTACATGAAGTAGGTGAGTGTTATTTATTTAGCTGTTTTTTTTTCTGCTTCGATTACAATTTTCCTATGTGTACTAAACTTAAAAGATTGTCTCATGAATTTGGTTAGTAGTTGTCTAATTTGACAAAGTTAATGAAATTGATGAATTTTTGAACGGCAATTTTTTGTAACTTTTCTTAATACTAGACATCAAACAGAAACGAAATAAATCTTCTAATTAATACGTACCAAGCCATAGTATAATCAAATTAATACGTCAATTAAACGGGCATAAATTTATAAGACTTCATCAAAACTCATTTCTCCCCAATAATATTTCACGTTCAGTAGTTTATCCACTTTTTCCATCTACCAATCGTATTTCACCTCCCTACTCCCGGTGGTTGCAATTCCTACAATTTGCTTACAATTTTTACAAACATAACATTAAAATTCCCTTCCCTTAGAAAAATCAACCCAACTATCAGTTAGCAAATTTTTACTTTGCAAAAACTAATCAGTTGAATAATTTTTGACATAGGTGAGCACACCCGTTGTATCTATCCAACCCTAGTAGACGTAATACCAGAGACGCACTGCATCAATACTGTTTCATCATGACTACTTTCAACATACCGAATTTGTAATGGGCAGCTTTGTTTAACTTTTACTACCGAAATTGACCACATTTACTAATGTTATTTGAAAATTTTGACAATTTATGGACTCAGATTGAACAAACAAGTTGAGTTGGAAGTTTCTCATCCAGTGATTGGTTCTTATAACATCGAATAAGATGAGGTCAAGTACCACAACTACTACTAGTGGGTACCTTTTGTACTTTTCATTCAAGCACTGTTCTTCATTGTGCCTAATCAATTATGGACGACAGTCGAAGTCGGCTACTCAAAGTTGACTGCTCTCTCAAGGTGACTATTCATAATTCTTATTAACCAGCCATAAAGTCAATGTTCGTTGGCTGATACTTACGATGACTCAGCTGACTATGTCCTTTATGTTGTTTCAGTTCTTCGAAAAAAAAAGAAAATGAACTGTTAACAGATTAAACCCAGTGGAACATATCGAACGCGTGTGATTGGCTGATTATTTTCTTAATCAGAAAAATAATTCTTGCTTATAATTTATCACCCTTCGACACGCCTATACCAGGATTTAGTAACAGCAATTGATAGTTGGACACTTATGCATGTCGTAGCAACATGACAATATCATTCTCTGACTGAATGTAGAAGATTTGTGTGTCAACCTCTGACGTCGACCACTTTACTTGAAACTCTTGACGTCTAATTGATAATTTTTGTCCAATTTTGAGAAAAATTACGACTAATTTTAAAATGATTTTTATGAAAATTGACGAAAAATGACGTCTAATGTGACCACCATGATGAAAATTTAATGAGAATTTTTACAAAAATTTTACATTTATTAAGTAATGCGTAGCCTGTTAGCAGGGGCGAATACATAGACCTTCATTTGTGTATAAAACAAATGAAAAGAGACAAATTGTAGAAACTTGACCTCAAACTAATAACACAAGTTAGATGCAGGAAATTCCTACTAGCATAAATCAGTTCAGCCTTAATCACCCTACCCCAGCCTGAATATTCAGACGGCAGTGGCGGTGAAGAATAGGAATGAGTGAAGAATTCAGACTGTTGCTCTCCTTTGGTCAGAGGAGAAAACAAACAGTAGGAAGTCGACAAGCGCTGTTTGTCACGATGACTGATGAATTAAATGTAGAATTGTTAGTTCGTAGGTGCACGAAGTTTCTAATTTCCAAATACTCAGTAATTCTTGCGGCGTTGGCGCTTTCTGATTTGCTAAATTATTATCCTCATATCGCTGAATACTGGATGGGGTTATATTGTTTTCCTATCTGTTCATTAATAAGTAGTTTCCAACTGACATTATATGGAAAATGCAGATCGAGATCCTCATAAGTTGGCTGCAAACTATATTTTTCTGAGGCCTGCAGTGACAGTAATTTCAGAAGAAGGGCCTAATTCGTTTATCCAAATGTAGTCTTATGCGAAAGTATACCTACTGTTTCCGTAGGATTTATCTATGCCAGTTTGAGACGGATGCATAATTTCACTTTCGTTGGCAAAAATTAGTGAGTATAAACGGAGTGAAAGATTTTGAAATTGATCATGCCCAAATGCGGCTCAGATTGTTGACTAACACACTTGCACCATCCATGATGCCTAATTTGGATTTGGTAAAAGTATGTTAAGCAGAAGAGTCAAGAGATCCCTTAGAACATAACGATGCTTACCACATGTATTAGTTAGGGTCACATTCTGAGTTACTGGGATAGCATTACAAAACTACAATAAAATCAGTTTATTTTGTGCAGAGCAGGTTTGATTACATGATTACATGATTAATGATTACAGAGATTATGATTACAGATTACTAATCTGTAATCTATAATCAAACTCCTTTAAGTAATCTATAATCAACTGGGTTTGATTACGGATTTGCGGGCTTGTAATCATAATCAAGTAATCAAACCCCTAAATTATTTCATATGATTACATGATTACATATTATTGTTATGATGAGCAACCGAAAACAAGCACGTCATAAACGAACTTCTTACGCTTTTCATTCTTGCTGAAACATCATTCCAAATCATTTTATACTAACAAATCTTTTCTGTGCTTGGTTTCTACTTCTCTTGAATTTTTGTTTTAGAACAGTGGAGTACCATAACTTTTTAAATAAAAACCATTTTTTTTAAATTATTGATCCCACACTTGAAATACATATTGTTTCGTATGGTGCAAAAGCTAACAGTGTTAGAGTAGAATTTGGAAAATTGTTTCAAATATTAGATGGCAAGTATTTTTAACCTGTTTCGGTAGTTGGAAATAAGGTTAGGGCAAAGTTAGCATAAACGCCAGTCGCTGAAAGATGAAACATTATGGTAACTACATCTACTTTTGTGCTCGAATCACATCGTGAAACTTCTTGCGCAAGATTTAGTGAAATTTTTGGTGAAAATAATTAAGTGAGTACAGTTTTAGCGGAACCAAATTTTCTCTCAAAATACTTTCAAAATAGTAGTTTTTAGATATAACAAAGGTATTGGTACCAGTACATTAGTTTTTACATTAGCATTCACATGATAATTTCCAAATGCAACCATGTTCGGATGGAAGTATCTTGGGAAAGATGATCAAGGATCATGAAATTTTTATACAGACACTCATATAAATAATGGACACACTATCGCGTCTACCCAAAAATTTTATCAATTCAATTCTTGTGCAAGAAGTTGCATGATGTAAGTTAAAGCTAAGACCAACGACGGATTGTTAGTAACTTTAGCACTCTGTTTTATAATTTGAAATTGCAGCATTATTTTTTGAAACCAACATATTTAAAAAAGCTCAATATTAGAATTTGATTCCATGTATAAAATAAAATTCCAAAGTAATCAAAATTTGTAATCATACTTGCATTNTAATTTCCAAATGCAACCATGTTCGGATGGAAGTATCTTGGGAAAGATGATCAAGGATCATGAAATTTTTATATAGACACTCATATAAATAATGGACACACTATCGCGTCTACCCAAAAATTTTATCAATTCTATTCTTGTGCAAGAAGTTGCATGATGTAAGTTAAAGCTAAGACCAACGACGGATTGTTAGTAACTTTAGCACTCTGTTTTATAATTTGAAATTGCAGCATTATTTTTTGAAACCAACATATTTAAAAAAACTCAATATTAGAATTTGATTCCATGTATAAAATAAAATTCCAAAGTAATCAAAATTTGTAATCATACTTGCATTAGATTATGATTACTGATTACAGATTACTAATCTATGATTATGATTACTCCAAAATGTAATCATAATCATGATTAATAATCGATTACTCATTTTTGGCTGTAATCATGTAATCAGTAATCTGATTACTTTTTTTCTGTAATCAAACCTGCTCTGATTTTGTGGAAATTTAAATTAAAAAAAGAATCTGAAATTTTTAACAAAAATTTTGACAACTTTTAGTAAGAATTTAGGAAACATTTTATTTATTTTTAGCAAAGAAAGATACCGCCCTAGGGCCACAGTACACAACTGGATAATTCCATGTGATTAATTTTTTTAGCCCGCCCAATGATGACCAAAAATTTTATTATTTAGATGCCGAAATGAGAGCATTTTCACATATACCACTATTCTCCACTTATAAAAAGAGTATTAACCGTAGTTATTACTTCTGACGTCTAACTATTGATGACAAAAATTGGTTGCAACACGTATAAATTGTTGAAAAAACTAATACTTGGTGACTCATTCAAGTTTGACTTATGCATTATAGTTCATGAAGTCTTGTTCCTGAGTTAAGTGCTTAATGCTTTACAGCTTTTAGTATCAGTTATGAATTCACTATTATTTGTTAATCCTACGAAGAGAGGGGGAAATGTTAGAACGCAGTTATTAAGTTCTGACGCTCACCCGTTGATCACAAAAGTTGGTTGAAACCCGTGAAAACCTAGAATACCTAGGCACTAGGCGATCAGGATGTATTATGAAGTCAAAAATGAGAAAAGTTGGAAAGAAATACAAAACAGAGAAATTAAAAAAAAAAGTAAAACACGGAAGGCGATACCATATATAATTTAGGAAAGGATGAAATGGGAGCTAATTCTGCCATCACTCAAAATAATTTCGTGAAGAAGACTCAAATGCTGAATTAAGGTTACAGGTCATAATAGTTTGATTTTATGTTAACTTTAGTGACCACTAGAGTGTATTCATTTGTTTTTTATAATAGACAAACTCGAATTAGTCCATTGCTTTGTGGTCATAGCGGCAATAAGCTACCTAAATTTTAAGTTGTTGCAACAACTAATACTTTGTGACTCATTCAAAATTGACTTATATCTTGTAGTTTATGATCTCTTGTTCCTGGGTTATGTGTTTAAACCTTATTAGTTCTTGTAGTTCCCTGTAGCGCATAGCCTCTCAAAACAATTTTATATAAGCTTTGCCATTAAGTACAGCTTAGACTATCTGCATCTCTGGAAGATGAAAAGCTACATTTTCGATCAATTTGATTTTTAAATGGATGAATTGATGACATGTGACCTCACATATCAGGCCACCTTTTCCAGCGACCCTTTCACATCACTACAACAGTAAATTTTACAAGCCCGATGACGATAATTCTGAATCTTAGGAATAATATTCGCTGTGTTACAGTATATGCATGTAGGCTTCTAGTAACAACATTATTCAGATTGGTGGAGCGAATAAGTAGAAATGAGAGAAAATATGAGATGTTTACTGAACTTCGTTCAGAAAAAACTAGATAATATTAAGTCAACAAGAGCAGTTTGGCAAGAATACTAATGAGTTGAATGGTGAATCATTGGTTGGTAGGTACTCCAAATGTGTAGCTTCTATTTTCCAAATCCCCAGTGATGCTGGTGGCTTTGGTGGTACCTATTTGGTAAAGTATTGACCGTGAATAGCAAAGCTGGCTGAGTTTATATGGTTTATCCTATTTGTCCGTCAGTAAATTATCTTTCCCAGCGATAGTATACAGAGCATTATTTAGGAAATACTAATCGACATCCTCATAAATTGGGCTGCAAACTCCATATTCCTGTGATGGCTGTTGTTTACAGTAACCTCAAAAGAAGAGAAAAGGTCTGTAAGAAGAATTTGAGTTAAGCAAAAATATTTGATTTTATGTTACTTTGCTGACCACCAGAGTCTACTCATCTTTTTTTATAATAGACCCACCCAAATTAGTCCATTGTTTTAGCTTTGGCTAAATAGCTAAAATAGCTTAATTAGTTTATTTAGCGAATAAGAAGAATATTTTTACTAATACTTTATTTGGACAACTTCTTGTTATGATAGATACAAAGTGAAAAGAAAGTTTTTAGTTTGCCGTGGTGTGACCGACGCTTTCTACCTGAAACTCTTCACGGCTTTATTCCGTTTACTTAATCATGGTAAAGTTTTTCATAAGTGCATCTAAATTACGAAGCAGTGCAACTTTTTTCACCGCCACCCCAATCTTTATATTCCGCCTGCAGTGACGGTGAAGTGTAGGAACGCGTAAAATTGAGACTATTGCTCAACTTTGTTACGTCAGGCGAGAAAACAGACACTAGGAAGTCCACAAGAGCTGTTTGGCACGAAAACATATAAATGGAGAATTGTTAGTTGGTAGGTGATCGAAGCTTCTAATTTCCAAATACTCAGTAATACTAGCGATATTGGTGAAATTATTTTTTTCAAATAGCAAAGGATGGTGTTGTACGTTTGTTCTATTCGTCAGTAAGTAGTCTTTCCATGCGACATTATATATTAAAACAAATACAGAAACTATAAATTGTACAACCTACAGTGTTTTATCAGTTAATCGTTAAGTTACTGCTCAGAACCCCTAAACGAGCTATAATCACATTAATAATGTGTAAAGTATACATAGTGCTTGTGTTCCTTGCTTTCATAAACATATCGCATGGTGGTGAAGGGGAAGAAGTATTGGTAAGTTTTATTTCGTTTGAAAAGGTTGCTTAGGTTTTAGATTGAACATTCAAATTCGTCAATTAAATGCAGGAATGATGAAATTAATTAAAGGTTCTTTAACATTGATAGTTATACCTAATCACTCAAGGAATTACCTTTTACAAATAATCAAGGGCAACCAAAAGATGGAAAAAATATTTTCAAAAGGTGCAAAAAAAAATTGAAAAAGTGCAACTAAATGCAAATTTTTTAAGCTCTCAGTTGCGTAGGGTAACCGTTTTCCTATCATTATTTTACATTAGTAAGGGAATATTTTTGCGGAATCACAAAAATTCTGCGAGAAAATTAAACTCTTCGATTAGTAAAGTTAAGGTAGAACGCGTCCATTGTTGCTTTTCCAGACAAATTTCGCAATGGCGCATAAAAGCTGAGCTTATAAAAGGTGATGAATACTACTCGAAAAAAACTAACTATAATCAGCTTACTACTGATTCTTTCTTAAATATTGCTCACAAAATAAGGAACACGCATTTCTCTAGTCTAATTTATAGGCCAATTAACGGAATTTTTTGGCGATTAAAGAAAAATAATTTTTAAGATTTTCAGGTTTTAGAAAAGTTTTATATGAAAGATTTAGGGATATCACTCAACTCCACTTTTTGCGAATCTGCCACCCTATTAGATTTGTATTTTTAATCTTAACTCCATTGTTAAGCAGTTGCATTAAAATTATTCAAAAATGACTATAAGACTGAGTAGAGACTGCGGTTTAGCAACACATAGATTTTTGTAAATTTTGAGAAAGTATACTTTTTGACGTCATTTGTTACAAACAGGTATTACAACTCATGGTAGTATAGCTCATGCAATGACTTTGGGCGTATAACTGACGAAATAATATATAATTTTATTCGGTTAGATGAATCCAAGTTTGAAGACAATTATTTTATTTGTTTAAATATTTTGTAGCTTTTTTATTTACTTTTTAATGAGGCTCTTTGTTTTTAGTAAGATTTTTAGTTTTTTTTTAGCAAGATATTACCGTTTTTTAGTCGAAATGGGTTGATCATTTAGTGTTTTTCTCAATTTTCATAAATTTTTGGCATGACTTTTGTCTTTAACAAAATTTTGGCTGTTTCTTGCAAAAATCTTAGAAAAATTTTCATTAAAATTTTAATAAATGCATTTTAATGCAAATTAGTGCATTTTTTTTCAAAAGATGCAAGAAGTGCAAAAGGTTCAAAAAAAGTTGACGTCTTTCGACGTCATTTCTAATGATTCGTGGAGATCCAGATTATGGGATAGACAACAGGGGGTGGAAAGTGGAAGTGCAAAAACGTGCAAAAAGTGCATTTAGTTGTCCTTGCAAATAATTATTAGCCATACTTCTGGAAAGAAGTATTATTAAACGTCAGCTATTGGTTTGATGCTAAGTAATCTAAATTGATTTATCACCGCCACCCTGAATTCGATGGCGTAAATTTTGTTTAGATAACGGTTCATATTTTGGGTGTTCTATATCAACTAAGGTAAGATGTGAGGAAACTCGTAATCTCAAAGTAGCCAAGCGAGGCTCTAATTCCCACGAACAATAAGTAGATATGAGTTAAAATCTCTCCTGCGAGATAAGGAGATCCATGGTCCAGTGTAGTAATACACTTTCTACTCTACTTTCTGATTCCCGTCCCACAGAAGATGGCGAGCAGAATCTCGGTTCGAGTCTCCCCAACCCCAAAACTTTTTCAGTCTGCCAGGTTTCTCATTCCGTGGGGGATCCTGTACCCGATCGTTTAGATTTGCCAGTGAGTCGGGGGAGAGTAGAATCCCTCCGCCAATCTGCCGACGGAGTTAAAGGGTGTAGTGGACTCTTGGTAGTGGACACTGTGTGGGTGGGTAGCGTCAGAGGTAGAGTTAATTAACAAGAATTAAGAAAAGGTTAGTAAGTTAATTAATTAAGAACTTTAATTTAAACTAATAATTAAAAGAACAAAAGAACAAATAATTAAAAAAGGAATAATTTTAAGAGAGAAAGGGAGAGAGATGCTTCTTCTTCAAGATCTCAAAGGGCAATGACCTCTTTTTTTCTTGTTCTCTTCCTTCTTTCCCAATTCGGACAAATTGTAACCCGTAAACAAATTCGTTTCCATGGCATTCCCACAGATCCCCTCTTCCTGGGTAGATCGTGTCCTCACGATGAGAAGAGAAAGGTTTTGAAACCAAAAAAATAAAGGAAAAGAAAAATATGAAAACTTTATAAATTTAATGCCAATTGCAAAGTAATTTTAAATTTAACTTTTAACGGGGTTTTCGACAAGGAGACGGGGACTTGTGCCTACGATGTACTTTACAACGACAAGGAGAACGGGAGCGAGACGGCTCCATCACCCAAATTTCTGAGGCAAGTTGGGTGCGAGGTGGTGGTGTTAGTTCACGGAGAAGCCATTCTACTTCTCCTGCTGGTCCCAGAAGCTCTCCCAACACCTCAATTTCCCCAGGAGTATCTGGAAAAAAGGACGACCTCGTCTTCCAAGAAATTTTCCACCTTGATTGAATGTAGGTCGATAAGATGAATTTCCATAATACTGTAAATTATGATTTTAAGGGATATATAAGAAAGNATACTGTAAATTATGATTTTAAGGGATATATAAGAAAGTTTTGGTAAATACGATTATAAAGTAAGTATTTGTGTGATTGATAAAGTAATTGAGAAACGGTAAGTCGGTAATTAATTGGATTCAATCGATCTAATTCTGGCTCGGGGTGGACGTGGATTTTGTCTAGGTCTTAGACGATTTTTCCAAGGAGGTTGAATTAACTCTGACTTATTTTTAACAAAACCAGTACGATCGTCTATTCTTTTATGTGGAAGTGGAATAATTGTATCCTGGTTATTCGAAAAATCATAACACGGTAAGTCGTTTTGTGCTGAAAGATTGGGCATCTCATCATTTGAGGATTGAATGGAAGGTGGAGAAGACAAATTTGGTAGATCAGAATCTAAGTCCAAATGTGGAAAGTTATCTAGCTCTAACGAAAAATTTCCATCGGTATTGTCAAAAGTGTGATATAATTTAACATTTTGTATGGAAACAATACGAGTTTTTGTATTTTTAGCCCCCGGTAAAGTCACAATTGCTATATTTGTTGGACTAGTATGTTTGATAACTAGAAAAGGACCTTTNGGAGGTTTTGTAGAAATATTCGGCGTTCGGATAGGAATCGAAGGCGCAGACCTATTATTCACGATTGGAATAACAAAGCTTCGTCACCCATAAATTCTTCCAAATCTCCTTTAGAAAGGTTAGCCGAACGATTTTGTGTGGAATCTCGGTTATCCAAAAAGTTCCACATAATTTCCAAAGCGTAATAAACGAGATAAGAATGTGAGACTTTTGAAGAAAAATCAACCCCAAAAAAAAATCCAAAAGAAAATTAGGCGAATGTTAACGGTAAATCGTAATTGTAAATAAAAAAAGAAGAATTAAGAAAAGGTTAGTAAGTTAATTAATTAAGAACTTTAATTTAAACTAATAATTAAAAGAACAAAAGAACAAATAATTAAAAAAGGAATAATTTTAAGAGAGAAAGGGAAAGAGATGCTTCCTCTTCAAGATCTCAAAGAGCAATGACCTCTTTCTTTCTTGTTCTCTTCCTTCTTTCCCAATTCGGACAAATTGTAACCCGTAAACAAATTCGTTTCCATGGCATTCCCGCAACACTGAAGGTCAAGTGCTATTGGGAAAGAGGGTTTTGTGGGAGTTCTGTATCGTCTAGGTGTAGATGTGACCCCGGTGTCAATAAGTATGAGTTAGAATCTCTTCTGTGAGATGTTGAGATCCATGGTCAAGTGTCGGTTACTCTACTTTTTGATTCGTGTCCCACGATATTGATATTTGTATACTGCTCATTTTCAAAATTCGGCTTGGTTACATACACTTACAATTGGAGTTGAAAATACTTGATTCTGAAAATTTGAATAGCTATAACCAGAACTTGGCTACGCAGAAATAAAACTTCATTTTCGAAGTATAACTATTATGGATTTAAATTTGCCATCTAGAAAATTGATGGTTCGCATCACCGCTTCTCATAACTACCGGCAAAGATTTACATAAAATTTCTGTTTAATAGGCAGGAAGGTTAATAATCGTCAGAATAGTTTATAAAATTTACAGTACCTATTTCAAAACTTTCCAATAACTCTAAATCAGATCAATTTGAGTATTGATTCCATAAGATTAAAAAATTTGTGAAATTAAAAAAAATTTTCTTGCGAAAGCGAAAAATTTTCAAAAAAAAACTTCAATTCAAAAGTTTGCCACTGTTATCAAAGAGTTTTAATAGACTATCCGACTTGTAAAACTTCTTTGTAAACGGTGGATTCACACATTTGAGCACTTGACCATCAGGTGAGTTTCATCAACTTGATTTACTATTTAGATGAACTATAAAAATTGATAATTTTTAGTTTGAAAACAGGACAATCTTAACACTTTTTTATAAACTCCATAAAAGCCAAATTTTTATTGATATCGTGGTAGTTAAAGCGACATGCTAGCTTTTCTTCTTTAAAATCCAAAACATTTGTAAAATTTGCAATTTATTGTAAACAAAAAGTGCCTAATAGCTTCGATTATCTGAATCTTGGATGCAAAACATGAACATTGAAACCATGCTTGACAGCTTCCAATTATTGATACTGTTACTTTTGTACTTTACCTTAACTCTCCGTATAACATCTCAAACCTTTTTCAATTATAAAGCAATAATTTCAACTTTAACATTCAAAGGCGAGCAAACATCAACACGAACTAATTCTTATTGACGGGAAATGATGTGGTATCCATAGTCGTGAGAATATATTCTATTAATGTAATTAATAATATCTAGAACAAGAAATTTTTATTTGGCAAATTTTTAATCAAATTTTGAATAATCCTCCTAACACTCATGATGATCCAAAAGTATGGCTAAGCCAATATGTATCATTCTATTATCAGCACAATTTTTTTAGATTGTCGAAGTAGATGTGAAGATGCGAGAATACTTTGAATCAGTTTCTACTGATGTTAAAAACAGAATATTGGCAAGAAACAAAATATCAGGAGAAAACAAAATCAATAGCAATGTTTTGAAACTTGTTAAGTATTTCACTATATCTGACTGGCAAAATCATGAAACTACAGGAACATCATATAACATTCATATTATGATTAGTCTTAAACTTCATAAAAGTAAATTTTACACATGGGTTCGAATTAAACGCTCAAACAAAAGTGGAAACCCTGGAGAAAAAGAAATGATATCTGTTGCTATAGAGAGATGAATATAATTTTAAGATATATACCGAAACGGAACGAGATATTTTTTGCGATATGGCAAAGATGAATGGTTATACTTTAAAGGTAAGCTTGTGTGATATAGAAATATGAATAACTAATTTTGTAAACCATGAGTTTGTAAACATCGTGTAAAATACACCTTCTTTATAATTTAATGCAAATTGCCAGCCCGTGGTGTTGAGACCTTTGATGGGTTATAAAAATTGTTTCAAACAAAATATAAAATGCTTCTAACGTATACCTGTGGTTTAGAAACATTAAGTGGATATTAATTTGTAAGGAATTTTAAGCTAGACTGGAACTGATTATGAAATTTACCTCAATATTTACCGCGAACAGCGAAACCGGAGCGATCGTCTTGCCCTTCTGTCTGCCCATCTGTGGATTTGTTTTGGTAAAGTAGTAAACAGTATTCAATTCGGTAAAGTTGGTAAAAAATTTTTGGTAAATGAATTTTGGTATTGTGAGGTTGTTAGGTTAACATTCTAAGCAACATTTGTAGAGGTCAGTTAGTCGCTCAAGAGGGTTTCAACACAAACGAAATTTTTGTTTGTCTTATCCTGGAAGGATCTAATGGGAATATATTAGCTCTCCTTTGGTGCAATCCAACCGACATTTGGTCCATACCATAGATGGGCCCTCCACCCCTCCCCCCTCCATTCAGCAAAGACCCCTTCGCCTCTCCAAGCTAAATTGACCCCTCCAGCCCTCCAACCTAAATTGACCCCTTCATCCCTTCAATCTAAATGATCCCTCTACCCCTCTGCCCTCCACTCAACAAAGACCTCTCGGCGTCCGCCTACAACAACTTCAACTGGATTCCACCCATCCCGCAATAATTTTCGGTTAAGTTTTAAACGGTTCCTTTTTTATTCTGGTAATATTCTGCTTTCATGATTAAATAATTTTACTTTATTAAATATTGAATACACCGGAACATAACCAAAACAAAATAAATGGATTGTACAAGGATTACGGGTTCAAAATGGCTCTACTGCTCTATAAAAACAGTCCAGCCTTCAGCCCTCCACTGAACAAGTCCCCTCCACCCTTCCTGCCCTCCAGATCAACTTTAGCCCTTCATCCATCCGGGCAGATTTCACCCCTCCATCCCTCCGAGCAGATTTCACCCTTCCACATCTCCAGCCGTCCGACCTCCACCAAAAATTGACCCTTCCACCCCTCCTCCCCGCGGACGAGGCCTATGTATGGTCCGTACCCTTTTGCTGAAAGAAGCAGATTACTTATTTTTCTCGCAGGCAAAGGTTTTTATTTTTATTTTTTGGAAGAAATACTATTTCAGAAAGACCATTGAAAAGTAGGGATACGAAGTTGAAAAAATCAAGTCTCTACTATCAATGTATCAGAAGTTATGATTTTTTGAAAATTGAAATTTTAGGATGTTTTGAAATGACCATTTCTAAGTTCATCGCCTCAAAACAACATGCAAAAATTTCAATGCGCAAAAAATCGTAACATTTATTCTAGTGATCGTAGAGCCTTGATTTTTTTTCTTACTTTATTCCACTACTTTTGGATGGTTTTTCCAAAACTTTTAATACTTTTTCCGAAAAAAATTTCATTAAAATTTTTACTTGACCATTAATGATAAAGGGAGTCACTTTCTGCAACGAAGAGCATGTCTCTTCCATATGTCTTTATAATTGTAAATAGACTATATTACTCTAGTATTATTGTATAATTTTGGCCCATACTTTTTGCTAGATTGAGTATTAAGTCCCAAGCGTTTTTTCTGCGCAACGCGAAACTTTGAGAAAAATAACAAATCTGATCTTGAATTGATAACATGAGTCTGAGAAAAACTCTTTTGCTCTGCTGCTTGTTTCGTTATTTTCCCTCTCGCAGAGTTGTTCCCTCCAAAATAACCGCTACGGGAAACTTTTTTTTTTAAATTTCCATCCTACACTTTCATTCAGTGTTTGATTGTGCCAGAGTTAAGTACACTTGTTATTGTTTTTGGTTTTCCTAATTTATTACATTTGAATTAAAGTAAAGAGAACTTAAGGTCAACTAGAGAATTATTGTGAGTTCAATTAGTAACTTTAGGTGTTCCTTTCTTTAACTCAACTTGAATAAATTAAAAAAAGGCAGAAATATGCGCAGAGAGAAATTACATATTCGTCATGGAGTTTCGTATGCTCAGTAAGCCTTTATGTATGCGCAGTGGGAATTAACTTATGAGCAATGGAGTTTCGCATGCGCAGTGGGCCTTTATATATGCGCAGTGGAAATTAACATATGCGCAATGGACTTTCGCATGCGCAGTGGAAATTTACATACGCGCAATTGACTTTCGCATGCGAATAGGGCCTTTATATAAATGCTCACTGTGCACATGTTAATACCCACTGCGCATATGTTAATACTAAATGCGCATGCAGAAGTCCATTGCGAATATATAAATGCTCACTGCGCATATGCAAATGTCCATTTCGCATTTATAGATGTCCATTGCGCACATATAATTGTCCACTGCACATATATAAACTCCCTTAGAGGATATATAAATGTCCACTGCGCATGCAAATGTTCATTTCGCATATATAAATACCCACTGCTCATACAAAAGTACATTGCACATAAATAAATACCCACTGCGCATATGTAAATGCCCATTGTGCATGCAATAGTCCATATTGAACAGCTAGCCATCTTTATTTTTATTGGGTAAGAAGGAATCTAAAAAAAATTACTGAATTTTTGGACTCGCACAGATGAGTTCATTTTAACTCGGGACCTCCATTATAATTCAAATTTAATTCTAATTCTGAGTTGCAATGGAAGTTTCAATGAACTTTGTACCCTTGGATGACCCTTAAGGGTCTCAGCCTCGTCAACCAATATCACATTCAGAATCAGGGTGAAAAAAAAACTGGATAAAATGGCAATTCATAAAAGTTCAATTTCACAATTTCAAATTCAACTACCTAATTTAGGTGCCCATCTATGCATCAGATTATGGTTGTTCCAATTAGTTTTTAGTCCAACTCAAAATCAAATATCTTGGTTTTTCAAACTTTCTCGCGTTGCGCAGAAAAGACGCTTGGGACTTAATACTCAATCGGTAGATAAAGTCCCCGAGTAGTAATTTTCTCGTTTTTGGAGGGTTGATGAATTTTTTTCGATGCAGTTGATATTTTATTGTCAAATAACATTGAAAATTATTGGTATCCGTTAAAAAATTCAGGTGACTAGGATGACTTAGTTTTTTAACTTTTAATTTTTTTTAACGTTTTTTTCTCACTACTTTTCAATATTATTTCATAATACACTCCAACCAGTATTTTTGTCACCACTGGAAGTTACTTTTGACTCATGATCTTTCCGGAAAAAGCGTGTTGTCATAAATTATTTTCAATTGAACTCCATAAACCGAATTTTTTTTTTTGGTAATAGTGTTTAGTTTATAGTTTCAGAAAGATCATGAGAAAGTAGACAAAAAATTTTTTTTAATCAAGTCTCTACGACAACTTGACAAAAAAATGTCCAGTTGGCTCGGCCATTCCCGCCAGCTCGAATAATATCTGATTTTTCTTCACAATACAACATAAATCAACCCATTTTATAAGTATGTCAGGTCATATAACCAGTAAACAACTTAATTATCAAGTCTTCTTATTATTAATTTACTTATATTAATTATTAGTTCTTTTATCCGTTTTGCAGTTATAGCGAGTTATTTCATAATGCCAAATACATTGAAACAAACCTAGTGAAAAATTTTCGGGCTAATAACCAGAAGTTTTTAAAGTTCTTTATGCTACAATTACACCGGAGAGCAAAAGTTGCGCAACTTTTGTTCAAAAGTTTTATGCAATTTCTTGTGCAAGAAGTTGTATGAAACTTTTGTTTTATTATTGATTACACTAGTAACCAAACCTATGAAATTCACCTATTATCACCTCCGCTCAACTTGCATCAAATGATTTATATTTCAAAACCCGCCTCGGATTTTTCTCAATTTGATGTTTTTCCAAAACAAAACTTGTCCCGCATTAACTTGTTTTTTACGAGATGGGGCTATTTGAACCAAAATATTCAAAAGTTGTAAAGTTTCATGATCGAAATTGCATTCGATTGCAATTTCGGATCTTGAAATTTTTCTTGCGCATGATGACGTTGTGCAAGAAAAGTTGTAAGATTTCATGTGCGATTACACCAAAAATTTCAAAATTTCATTAAAACTTTCGCATAAAGTTGCCTAGTGTAATTGGAGCATAAAAGCTATGTGCACTGTTATAACTAAACTTTGTTTAATTTTATCTTATATCAGAGATGGGGAAACAATGATCTACCTAATCAGCCTGCCATTGAAGATTTCTTGAATAAAGGACTCGTAAGATATTATTTGAAAGCTAAAGAAGACCCTAAACGATATTTGGTTCACACACACTATTCAAACACGCTAATTTCCGGAACAATGAACCCGAAAGTCATCTCACTTCTGTATTATCTTGCATCTTCAGATAAATATATTACTGCAAGCATTAAGATGGGGTCAGGTGAACCATTAGAGATGCTCAAATTATCCATTGTTACAATTAAGAACAAAAATCCAAAATATTACATGCCAACTATTTTAACCAATGGAATTCTGATGACAAATATGATCAAGGTGAGGAAAAACTAAAAAAGTTTTATGAGCTTTTAAAATTTATTCTGTTAAACCTTCCCAGGAAGCAATATTTTTTATTAATCCATTATTCGTTTAAAAATTTAGACGCCAGATCCAAACAGAATTTTTTAAGAAAAAAACGACGAATCTGGTGTCATTATGGACAAAATTATGGCGGAATGTCGAATACTAAATAACCAAAATTCTAGTAACACACAATTGGGAGAAAAGCCTATTCCGGATCCCGTACTTTATCATACTATTTAGTATACGCTGAAGGACCCAGAAGAAAATGCTTCAGCTCAATCTTCGACAGTAGAAAATGCTTCAGTTGAATGTTCGACAGTAGAAATTCCTTCAGCTCAATCTTCGACAGCAAAAGATGCTTCAGCTGAATCTTCGACAGCAAAAGATGCTTCAGCTGAATCTTCGACAGCAAAAGATGCTTCAACTGAATCTTCGCAAGTAGAAAATTCTTCAGCTCAATCTTCGCTTTTTATTGTAATATGGACTACAGATGACATACGAGGGAAAGTATGATGGAAAATTTATGTTAGCAATAATTCCAATACGCTCTGGCAAACTTTCGCCTCATGGAATCAAATGTGTTATGCTGGAAAGTAGCGAAAAATGGGATCCTTCGAAACCTGATCAGGAACTCGAGAATAAACTGCTAAATCAATTGGTCAACTTCATTCAAAATGACTGATTCCCGATTTCTGGGAAGTGAAGAACAGTAGAATACAGTTGCAATTATAAAATTATTATAATGAGATGTCTTTTTTTTTTCTAATAATTAGTAAAACATTTTTCTTTAGAATCTTTCCTTGGGTAAAGAAAACTTCTTAAATTAAATTAAATCGTTACCAAGAAGTGAAAAAAAATTTATGAAAATCTTACCGAGAAAGTAAAATCTTTCATAAGTATGTTTAATATAGAAATTATGATTTAATATATAAGAATATAAAAATTTTCAAAAAAATTCCATTTTTTCTGTAATTTTTTCCTATAGCAACCAATGTTAAAAGGGAAGTCATATGTCATTCGAATATGAGTCGAAAATTTCAAATTAAATTTAAAAAATTGGAGTATTGCTTAACTTTTTTAGTTTTTTTTTTTCGTTTTTAGCAACCTTAGTGAAGACTATATTATATTCATTGATTGATTGATTGATTGATTGATATTAATTTATTCAAGTGTCATTAGTAGTGATCTTACATTTAAAAATCTCGTAGTGTTTTCAGTGTAGTTTTAAAAGTTTAGAAATTATGATGAAATCAAATGTTTTAAATTAAATTCAACTGTAAATTATATTCGTTAGATTTGCCAACTCAACTCTAAAACTGTAATAAAATTATTTGAAAATTCTATTTTTAAGCAAATAAATTTCAATTTAATCGATAAATAATTATTTTTTTTAATTCTCTTGGTAAGTTACTTCGAAAATATAAATTATTTATCAAGTTTACAAATTGAATACTCTAGTGGAAAAAAAACAAGTTTCAGGTTTTGTAAATTTTCTAACAAATAATATAAATTTTTCATTTCCAAACTGTGACAGTACAAACTGCTCAAGAAGTTTATTCCAGAAACCACTACGATAGAAATATATTTATTCACTTTTTTGAATTCAAAATGACCTTCAGCTTTGTCAACCCAGGCTACAATCTGACTTGACCACACCTTGACTTTTGTTGAGATACTTTACGATTCAAAAATACTCATTCACTTCGAAACTTATACGTTAAAATTGAGCACCAACTAGTTGTATGCGGCTTATGCGCAAACGCGACCTATCTCATATTTCAATAAATTCTTCACAGTTGCGCTTTTCTTAGTTAAAAATCGTACAGTAAATGAAATTTTCTTTGGAATTCAGAATTCGGTTCATTTCTCTATCTCAAACAAATCAAAAATCTTTTCCAAAATCAAAATCATTAGTCAAAAGTTCTACGAAAATATAGCAACTAATAAATATTATTAAATTACTTTTTACTCATTATTGGTATCAGTTTTAGGTCTTAGGAATAGAATGATAAGAAAGAGAGGTCAAAGATCAAAATATTACAGAGGATGATGTAGTTATAATACAAATATTGACACTACTTCACATAGTCCGTCACATGAAAGGAATAAATAGAAATACAATGATAGTGTTTCATAATTACATAAAAGTTTTGCAAATTATCAATTTATTGATGAAAACTTGCCTAAATTGACACAAGATAAATAATTCCGACACCATAGAATTTTATAAATTCCTTTTCAATTTTTGAAAAAAAAAAAAATTTTTTTTTGTTGTTTACCTTGTTTTTTTTTTGTTTAAAGGAAGCCAGCTGGACTCTAGAAGAAAAGAATTTCTAATAAATAATGCATTATATTTTTATAGATAACAATAGTGCAAACTGCAACAATAATTAACTGCAAATTAGTGATAATTGAGATTTTATACAAATCTGAATTGATGATAAAACACCTGAGGCTGAGGCTGTGGATGAGGCTGAGGTAAATGAGTGTTGGGCGGTGGTTTCCTAATACTGATAAGCGCCAAATACAAACATCCGAAACATCATGGATCATTTGACCAAAAAATTGATTCTTACAAAAAATGATTATACACCGGAAGTATTTTTACTCACTTTTATATATTCAAAGAAGTGAACCTGATGTCTTTTTTATTGTGAAATATTGACGCAGTGGTTAAAATACTCAAAATTGTGTGCTAGGATGATGTAATTGTAAAAATTCAACGTGTTTTAGATAAGATAAATGGTGAGAACTTATCTAATCACGAAAAATGCATGATTGGTTACACGAAATTTCGGTCACATTTGTCCCCATTTCCAGGAGCAGTTTAGAATCAGAGTAGTACTGTTCAAATTTCACTGACGGTGAAATTTTAAATNTAAGATAAATGGTGAGAACTTATCTAATCACGAAAAATGCATGATTGGTTACACGAAATTTCGGTCACATTTGTGCCCATTTCCAGGAGCAGTTTAGAATCAGAGTAGTACTGTTCAAATTTCACTGACGGTGAAATTTTAAATTAAAAAAAAAATGTCACAATTACTAACTGCACAATTTATCACTGAAGCAAAAAATAAACTTCGGCTTAATTTAAATAAAGTTCAAATTGAAAACAGAGTCTTTCGATTATTTTCAAGACTCACATCAGCTATTTTGCTTGTTTCTTGTGGACTCGTAACACTCCAGCAACTCATTGGTATGTTTATTTTTGTATCCAATTTTTTAAATAAATAGCTAAATTATTGGCCGCCGCTCGAAAAATTGCATGTCGCGGCGCAAAATTTTATAATTTCCAAAAAAAAAAAATCACTTATTAGTAATTTTCTACTGGTGTGAAAACGACAAATGACTTTTGCGTGTCTTCATCAAGTCATTACAACAATGTGTTTGCTTCAATTAACCCATTTACAGAGTTTCCCTGACCTATTTAAAAGTACTTGAAATCAATTGAGTCACTCATGGGGTTTCTGGATTTGAAAATAACATTAAAAAAATGAAAATTGAATATTTTTTACCCTCCTAATAGCAAAAACCAAACGAACGCGAGTGATTGATTCCTTAAGGTGGGGCATATGGCCGTACATGAGATACGCGNTGACCTATTTAAAAGTACTTGAAATCAATTGAGTCACTCATGGGGTTTCTGGATTTGAAAATAACATTAAAAAATGACAATTGAATATTTTTTACCCTCCTAATAGCAAAAACCAAACGAACGCGAGTGATTGGTTCCTTAAGGTGGGGCATATGGCCGTACATGAGATACGTGTAATATTTCTTCAATTTTGAAATGAATGTGAAACTAAAATCTAACTGAAATTTTCAAAACTAATATAATTTGTAATATGAAAAGTGAAATATTTTATATGAAAAGATTCGTCTCAATTATTATGAAAACAAAAATTTACATTATGACAGTCATAATAATACATAATTTTACATAAAAAGTATTTTTTGTTTAATATTATATACTTATGGTATACTAAAAATTGTGTCATGTTACACACCCAAACGAAAGTACAAGGCGCCAGTGAAAGTTGTCAAAATTGAGTTTTGCTGTTATGGCGGTAATTTTTATTATTTTGAAAAAGTGTAGATTGCGACCGGTAGTGAGTAGCTAACTAAAGATATAACTCAACCGCTCGTGAGGTAGATGGCTTGACGACAGAAACATAATTTACAAATTTTGTTTTAAAAATAATTGATGTAGTTGATAGAGGGCATTTACTTCCCAAAGCATGTTCTACCGGCTACATTTTTGACTACATTTTTTCAATAGTCAACATTTACTGAACATACTACAAGNCCAAAGCATGTTCTACCGGCTACATTTTTGACTACATTTTTTCAATAGTCAACATTTACTGAACATACTACAAACATAAACGATTCATCCATAAAATTTTAACAAATCCATATGAATGATGATACTTTTAGCATCATTTTTGGCATCTCTAAACTCAATTCTTTCATCTGGTTCTATAAAATTTAAATATTCAAAGTGAAGTGACTNCCAAAGCATGTTCTACCGGCTACATTTTTGACTACATTTTTTCAATAGTCAACATTTACTGAACATACTACAAGCATAAACGATTCATCCATAAAATTTTAACAAATCCATATGAATGATGATGCTTTTAGTATCATTTTTGGCATCTCTAAACTCAATTCTTTCATCTGGTTCTATAAAATTTAAATATTCAAAGTGAAGTGACTTTCGCTTTGCTAATCTTTTGATTGCGCATTGTACTTTATNTTTCGCTTTGCTAATCTTTTGATTGCGCATTGTACTTTATGTTCCTGCGCAGATCCAAAATACTCTGGTATTACTTTTTTATTTATTTATATTTATTTATATATATATAAATATATATTTATTTATATTCACTTTTAATTGTTACAAATCTCTTGTAAAATTTTTCTAAAAGCAGGATACTGAAATTTACGGTTAGCATAAAGAATAGTTCTCACTTTTGTTAATGTTTGCGTAAAATGGAGAATGTTTCTGACAAATTAAAGGAAGTAGGTCAGTATTATTTATTTAGCTATTTATTTTATTATGCTTCGATTACATTTTCCGTAAGTGTACTAAACTTAATAAATTATACCATACATTTGTTTAGTAAATGTTTAATTTGACAAAGCTAGTGAATTTGATTTGATCAAGTCTCAGATCTCCACAATAGTGTTTCACCTTCGGTCGTTTCATCCATGTTTTCAATTTACCAAACACATTTCACTTTCCCTACTTTCTGTGTTTGCAATTACAATTCCTACAATTTGCTACCAATTTTCACAAAATATAAACATTAAAATTTCTTTCCCTTTGAAAAATTAGATATAGTTAATAAATTTTCACTTTACTAAAACTAATCAGTTGAATAATTTCTTAACATAGGTGAGCATATACGATGTATCACTCCACCCCGAGAAGACGTAAGAGCAGAAGCACTTCATCAGTACTGTTTCATCATGAGTACTTTCACCTTACCGAATCTGTAATGAGCAGCTTTATTTTTNGAAGCACTTCATCAGTACTGTTTCATCATGAGTACTTTCACCTTACCGAATCTGTAATGAGCAGCTTTATTTTCGACATTTTACTATCTAAATTGACCAAATTTACTAATATTATATTAAAATTTTGATAATTTATGTACTCAGACTGAACAAAACAGTTGGATTGGAAGTTCCTCATCCAGGGGTTGGTCCATACAACCCTGAAGAAGATGAGGTCAAGTACCACAACTACTACCAGTGGGTACCNGAAGCACTTCATCAGTACTGTTTCATCATGAGTACTTTCACCTTACCGAATCTGTAATGAGCAGCTTTATTTTTGACATTTTACTATCTAAATTGACCAAATTTACTAATATTATATGAAAATTTTGATAATTTATGTACTCAGACTGAACAAAACAGTTGGATTGGAAGTCCCTCATCCAGGGGTTGGTCCATACAACCCTGAAGAAGATGAGGTCAAGTACCACAACTACTACCAGTGGGTACCNCCTCATCCAGGGGTTGGTCCATACAACCCTGAAGAAGATGAGGTCAAGTACCACAACTACTACCAGTGGGTACCTTTTGTACTTTTCTTTCAAGCACTGTTCTTCAATGTGCCTCATCAGCTATGGAAGACAGTCGAAGGCGGGCTACTCAAGGCTTACTGCTCTCTCAAACTTGTTGATGACCACCAGCTCAAGGTCACTATTCAGAATTTTTATTAACCATCCATAAGTCAAAGTTCGTTGACTGATACTTCCAATGACTCAAGTGACTGACCATATACTATTTGTTGCTTCAGTTCTTCCAGAAAAAAATTGTTAACAGATTAGACCCTGTCGAACATAACGAACGCGTGTGATTAGCTGGTTATTTTCATATTCTCAAAAGTTACTTCATTCTTATAATTTCTCATCCTTGGACTTTTATGTATCAGGATTTTGTAACAACACTTGGTAGTTGGATCATTATGCATTTCCTAGCAACATNTCCTTGGACTTTTATGTATCAGGATTTTGTAACAACACTTGGTAGTTGGATCATTATGCATTTCCTAGCAACATGATATGATCATTTTCTTATCAAATGTAGAAGATTTGTGTGTCAACCTCTGACGTCGACTACTTTACTTGAATCTCTTGACGTCTAATTGATAAGTTTTGTCAATTTTGAGACAAAGTACGACTCATTTTGAAATGTTTAGTTAGGTTTGAAACATTTGACACTTATTAACCCATTGACAATGTCAATAACATTACCAAAGATTAGGGATTTTTTTGGTGTAAAGACAATAGATATGTTTTTGCTACCGAAGAGGTTAATGACGACAGAACAATAAGGGTTAAGGCATTATTGTTGTAATTTTTTAAGATTTTTTTTGGTCTTCACCAAACCGTTTTGTATAAAATTAGCATAAAGTGTTTCAAAATTTCCAATTTTATTTATTTATGAAAACTTGACACTTCTTAAGTAACCTGAAGCCATTTTTTACGCATCAGTACAATTTTTGACTTTGGATATGACACATAACTTATGTTAATTAGACAAACGCGATGCGTTTGTGAGCATCAAATTTTTTAAACTTTGATGCATAGTGAGATTTTTGGAAAAGTTTTGACAATTTTTTTTTATTTTTGATAACTTTAGCACCGTTTTGTAATGGATGAAGAAGTGGACAGTGATGTAGGACTCAGAAATCGTAAATCTAAGGAAAAGACACTGTCGAAGGCTGCTGAGTACTTTATAGCCCATAGAAATCATAATCATCGCTATGCCTATATCTACGTTTTGGCAGAAATTATGAATTTTGCCATTGTGGTTCTTAATATTTTTCTCACTGATGCATTTTTGGGTTATGAATTTTCAACATATGGCCCGGATGTGCTCAATTTTCTATCCGATGATCCAGGTACAGCATGAACCAATTTAATCCAGGCCGTAGAAAGTCGCTTTCACCAAAAATAATTTGAGACAGCAAATAAATAGCGCGAAATACAAAAGTTGGACTGCATGAAGTTAGCATGTGTTTGAAAAACATTCCTCTGCAAAACTTAATTATTTAAAAGAGCAGCAGAGAGTTGAGAGAATGAGTGCAATTGAGTATGGTGCCCTTTGCATCTACTCCACCTCACTTAACAGAGAACCTGTCGACCCCTCTCTCTACCTCTCTGCTTTCATCATTTCCACTGCTTTGCAATAACTTGTCTAATCAACACTGACTTTAAATTTTTTTTAAGAAACGCCATTCTGTAATGCTGAAAGATGGGTAATTGAGAGAAATGACCTACTAGAGGAATGGGGTACGATCCCTTGGCTTCTATTCCACCTGACTCAACAGAGAACCTGCCGACCCCTCCTCTCTCTGTCTCTCTGCTTTGCTCCATTGCTTTGCATCGGAACAGATATTTTATAGTGATTACAATAAAATTAACTTCACTTCCATCATTTACTAATGGTGTATCGCCTGCCCCAAGCCGTTTTTGGTGAAAGGCGAAGAAAGAAGGCCCGGATTAAATTGGTTCATGCTCTATATAGTAAACATGCTCAGATCGAATAATTTTGTCATAGTTTTAAACTAACTTTTTCTGGTAATAATGCTGACTTACAGAAAANGTTAAATTGGTTCATGCTCTATATAGTGAACATGCTCAGATCGAATAATTTTGTCATAGTTTTAAACTAACTTTTTCTGGTAATAATGCTGACTTACAGAAAATCGTGTTGACCCGATGAGTCGAGTTTTTCCCAAAGTGACAAAATGCAAATTTCACAAATTTGGTCCATCTGGAAGCTTGATAAATTACGACGTCATGTGTGTCCTCGCCCTCAACATTGTCAATGAAAAAATCTATACATTTTTGTGGTAAGGATACTCTCTAGAAATTGTTATAATTGTATCCTCAAAGTAAGAATTTTGTATCCTTGGGATAGACATTTTGTATCCTTAAGCTAATTTGTAGTTTCCGTTTTTACATCTTGTCATTGTTATTGGTTGGCCAGTTTACCTAAGGCCAAATTTTAGAAAAACTTAAAAAATTGTTTACCTCACTGAGAAATTTCTCAACATAATTAAATTTTTTATTTTATAGGTTTTGGTTCGTAATAATGTCAGTGATTGGTGGACTCGCCGTGATATACCGGATCCTCATGATTTTTGCTCCAGGTGTTCGAAACTATTTGATTCAAAACCGTGTTTTAGTTGATGATCAAGACGCTCTACAACAAATTACAGAAAAACTAAGCTACCCTGATTGGTTCATTTTGAAACGCCTTTCAACGAATATAAACAAAATTCGATTTGGTGAACTATGTCTAAGTATTCATGAACTTATGTTTGAGTCAAAAAGTCCTATTTTAAGTGCTTCCAACGTTTCATCACCAGATCCTTATAGTAAAGGTGAGAAATTTGATGTCCCTGAAGTTGTTTCTGCTAAAGTTGATGTCCCTGAAGTTGTTTCTGCTAAAGTTGATGTTCCTGAAGTTTATTCTGCTAAAGTTGATCCTGCTGAAGTTAATTCTGCTGAAGTTGATTCTGCTGCTGAGTCTGAATTTGCCAAACTCATCAATTGATGAAAAGATATAAAATTTTATAATTTATAATTTCCGTTCAAATAGTTTCAAAAATTAACATAATTTTTCCCATTTTAGATTTACAATACATAACAATTATGTTCTAAGGTTATAAAAATNGATTCTGCTGCTGAGTCTGAATTTGCCAAACTCATCAATTGATGAAAAGATATAAAATTTTATAATTTATAATTTCCGTTCAAATTGTTTCAAAAATTAACATAATTTTTCCCATTTTAGATTTACAATACATAACAATTATGTTCTAAGGTTATAAAAATTAAATGATTAATCACGACGACGTTGTAATTAATAAAAAAAAATTATAAACAGCAGCAGTTGGTNATTAAATGATTAATCACGACGACGTTGTAATTAATAAAAAAAAATTATAAACAGCAGCAGTTGGTCCAATTTTTATTAAGTGTTACAAACGAAATAATTTTTTCAGGTTCTTTCGAAAAATTTTGTACAGAATCTACCTATATTCACAGTGCTCTGTCAATTTTCTCAATTATTTTTGGATGACCACCCGCAGTAGGCAATCGGTAGTTTTTGTAAGGATCATAGCAAACTACTTGATATAGTTTCTCCTTGTTATTAGTTAATGATTTTATTCCAAATTGTGTTAGATCTAACAGCGAAAACAAATTCATCTTCATTCGTTTCAATTAGAATCCTGACCAATTTGGAATCGCTGAATACCATCCGCGAAAGTAATAATATAAGAAATTAAATTTCCATTATATTTCTTATAATCGTTTCCAAATCCTTATAATCTAACTTACAAGCCACCTTCTCCTAGAACTTTACAAGGAACAAGCACCGGACCACCCAACTCGTCTTTGCCTATCTCCAACTCTACATTCTGTGTCAAAATATTTGAAATCAAATTAGAATTCGAACTCTCACAATAAAACGTTTCCATTATCATGTTTTTGAAACTTGCCTCTCTCGAAATGATATCTTCAATTGAAAGCTCACCAGTGTTGGAAATGTTAAAAACTTGAGAAATCAAATTATTTTCACCAACAGAAAAAGTTATGCCTTCAGGCAATTTTAAATTTGTGGCTTGTAATTTCTCAAACCCATGTCTAATCTCTTTTTTTCATCCATATTTTATCTGCATATATCATCCTTTCCTTGTATGCGTTTAATTTTTGAAACAAATCATCTTTGAAAATGTTTGAATCTTCACGATTGATAGTTTGGACTCAACTGTACATTTCGACTGATGTCCATTAAAATTTTGAGTAAAGAAGGGCAAATAATAATAATATCACGATTATTGGTGTTTAGGTAAATTAAAAATTAAAAAAATTTTTGAAACTTTATCTTTAGTGTAAAGCCGTAGTCAAAATAACCTTACAAAATTATAAAATTGATGAAGTATACACGAGATCTAACATTAGCAAGTGGGTACTTCGAAAGTTATGTTCAAAATTTGGACAAATATAAGTTTAAGATAAAGTTGAAAAATTATAGCTATGTTCCTTATATCATGACTTAGCTTCGTTGACATTCGAAAATATTGTTCGAAAACCTCCGCTCTATTGATAAATTTTTTGAAATTTGGAAAATAGCGAATTTTGTTGCGGATTAATTGACACCGAAAGTATTTTTTTTTCTAAAATCGCAAAAACTTTTCAAAATAAATTCATCTCACTTCGCCGCAATGTCAAATTCATATTTGGTCCCAGAAGAATATACCAAATTCAATGGCGCATTAATTTGCTGCCAGACAGTTTTTTTCCAACTTAAAAACGTTTCTAAAATTCACTAATCACTTCAACAATGGCCATACAGGGGTCCGCAGAAATAAGTACACATGTAGAAAGTGTTAACTGCAAAAGGCACGAATAAAAAATTAGAGGGTTTAAACTCCGGATCTCACTCCATGCTAACTCACATCTAACTCACTTCCTAGATGTGTACTTATTTCTGCGAACCCCTGTACATACATATACCTTGCTACATGAAACAGCCGAAGCTAGTGCAGATTTTGCCTCAAAAAACAAATTTTTTTTTCGAAAAATCAAAAAAATTCATAATTTCAGGTTAGTGACCAGTGCTCTTGTTCCACGATAATACCAAATTAATCACATATGTACTATAGTATCAATGTTCGACGAATCCCCACTTCTCATACCAATCCCCTGGGGACCTGGGGAATCCGGGGATATCTGGGGATTTCTGGGGAATGTGGGGAAGGTGGGGAACATAGAAGGTGCGCATGTGCCGATTTGAAACTAACCAATGAGAAACAAACACGTGACTGTAGGTATTTTGGGAGTTCATTTCATTTCAAGTTGATTTGATTTTTCATTTGAATGTTAATTTTTTGCTATCTGAATATTTCATTGTATTTTAAACTTAAACTTAAGTTGACCTAGTGTCAGGTGATATAAACTTACCTGGTAANCGGGGACAGAGAAGTCTGTTTTTTACGAAGGACGAGGACGGGTGAAGATATTTCTGTTTAAAAGACGGGTGTTGTTCAGCCACAGACTTCCAACTTAGCCTCATTGGAAATCGAAATTTCAATTATTAGAGCTCACTAATATAAACATTTCGA
>NIPM01000679.1:0-59337 GCA_002738285.1 Holacanthella duospinosa
ATGGATTACGAAATTGATCGGAAAAGCTTGTATTCATGAAATTTTTAATATTAATAAAAACTCATCAGACTCCTTATATATTAATCTCTATGCCATAATGTTACTATATGCAAACATGTTCTATAATTACAATAAAAATTTGGAGTCTCTCAAGCATGTCGTTTTCGCAGAATTTTGTATAGATTCTAAACGTGTTTCTGATGGAGAATTGGACAACCAAGATTTCAAACTCATAAAAATGGGCATTCGTATTTTGAATCATTTTTATTGAATACTTTTATTATATTTATTTTGATTTATTATTTAAAAAGCTATTTATTAAAATGTTTGTTGCAAAATTCGTGGCGTAGACTATTATATAGCGCTTTCCTTCTGGTTCGGTGGATTTAAATTATGAAATTGGTTTTGACAACCATGAGCTTAATCAATTCAATTTTTAAATTAGTAAATTTCAACCTGAGATTTGGTCTAGTAAAATTTGGTTGATTTTCAAATAAGGGTTGGCGAATTTCAAGTATTAAATTGGTTAAATCAGATAAATTTACAGTGGTCGACACCATAAAGAAGTATAATTTTTTGGTATGTTTTATTCTATTCATGTTAACAAGCTTTAAAAAGCATTAAGTTTAATATGTTACATCAATACTAGCGCAATTTGTTTTTAAGATAAAATAATAATCAATGCTTTAAGATTCACGTGATACAAAAACCATAAATGCAAATTTTAACCAATCCAAACTTAAAGGGAAATGGGTTTTAACAATATAAAATTTGATTTCTATTTTTATATATATTTTTTGTGAGATATTTAAATGGATAATAAATAGAAATAGGTGTACTTATAAATTTAATAAACTGAATAGATCTCATCGTCTGAGATACTGTCATCATCACTGCTATTGTATTCTTCATTGCTTTTATATGTTCAAATAAAGCATCTAAATTTTTATTAATACACAGTTGAATTTTTAAGTTCGTTAAAAGGACTCTGTAGTCTCACTTTAACGTCTTTAAATGTTGGTTCTATGTCATTTACCATTCTCATATGCCTTTTCTTTTTTGGTTGGCATTTTTAAGATTATCTGAATCCATATGAGTGCTTCTTCACATTGATTTTTTTGATCGTTCTTCCTCACTCACTATAAAGAGAATAATAATAATATATGCTTCAAGCATTTTTTTGAGTTATTTTATTATCTAGAATTTCAGATTATGAAGCTTTATATTGGACAGAAATCATCAAAAATCGCCCTTAAAAAATGTCTAACGCTTTCATTATTGAACAAAATTGGCAAAAAAATAAGAATATGTAAAGTTTTTTATGGATCTTTTAATGTCTAAAATTTCAGGTTGTGAAACTATTTATTTGTCGAGGAATAAAAAAAATACTCCTTTATGGTGTCGCGAACTGTTAATAAAATTAATCCTTAGTCTAATAAAAGGAAATATTTAAAAGCCTGCTAATAAATAATCGATTTAAAAGTTTCCTAAATACTATTGGATGGTAAGCAATCAAAATAGAATGCTGAACAGCAATACCAATAACACATCAAGAAGGAATTACTTTAAAGTGACAAATGAGTTTATAGAAATACTCATAAAAAGAGTGATAGATGACTTCATGTGCATAAAAGATCTGGCATCGGATTTATCAATCAATGTCAGTACGGCCTCAAATATTGTTAGACTATATAAAAAAACTGGAAGAGTACATAAAATCGAACCATGTGGAAGTAATCCATATAAAGTCACGAATGCTACTTTAGATAAAATCGAAACAATAATTGAAGCTAATCCGGTATTAACTCTCAAACTAATAAAAGAAAGATTGGAGGGAGAACGTGAATACATATCAATAGAAACCATCAGGAAATGTCTTTTAAAGTTTAAAATTACTTTTAAAAGAGCATCTCTTATACTTGATCGAGTTAACTACTAATGCTCAGAAGAAGATACGCTCAATCTTTTTTCCGAGAAGAGGGTTTAGACGAAAGATCTATAATTTTTGTCGACGAATCAGGCTATATTTCTCATTTGAAGAGAAAATATGGTAGACCTCGTTCTGGAAATAGAGTAATGATAACTGTGCTTACTGTTCGTGGATCAAATATTACACTTCTTTGCGCTATGAATGGCTATAGAATTATGCATTTTAAATTATTCAAGGAGCATGCAATGCAGAAAGATTTCAAGGATTCCTCACAGAATTAGATTTAGTTATCACGTCAAGCCATGAAATATTTAATGCAGTAATCATTTTTGACAACGCTAGACCGCATACGTGCGCATCAACTCGTTTACATTTTGATACATTAACTAGTAGAGTAAATTTTTTATCACCTTATAGCTACATGCTTAATCCTATAGAATGTGCCTTTTCTAAGATTAAGTCTTATATAAGGTTGATGGAACTTAATGACCAAAATCTTCATGAAATAATAACTGCTGCAATATAAATTATTAACACAGACGATTGCAATGGTTGATTCAGATTAATGGGTAGAAACTTAGCATTTTCTATTGACAATAATATTTTTTAATAAATCTTTTAGTTCGTTATTATTTTTATATTGTATATTTTTATCTATTTTACACTTCATTTTCATAGACATAGTCCAAAATTAAAATTTAATTTTACTCATAAAAATCAACAGAAATAAAGTAACCTAGTTTTCAACTGACCAATTCTAAAATTGAAAAGGCTAATTTGACAATTGAAAAAAATACTTTCATAATTGGTATCCACCGAAACAGAAGAGAAATGCTATAAATTCGGTAAAATTAAACACGAATTTATGAAATCCTTGATATTATTATCAAGTTATATATGGGAATTTATTTTCGGAAGAGACACTTTTTCTGGAATTAAAACAGACCCTAAATAAATTTCCAACCAGTTTGTTGGTAAAATAAATTAAACAAACTTTTTTTGCTTTAAATTAGCATTTATTAGATTACAGTTACTAATATAAACGCAAGATATTTACCGTATGATAACCAAAACATTAATACTGAAAAATCATCAACAATACTCCAAATATTAGTTAAGAATATATTAAAATTATTCAACAAAATACCAAAAAACGAAAGATATGCAGTTTTATCGATAGTTGCAGGTGAAATATCGAAAAAGGATCTGAGAAAAAGTGGGTTTACTTTCTCAAACACTATGTACGAGTCTGCAAAAAGGAAAAGAGGAGATGATGAAATAGAAAATAGGGAAATTTATCAACCAGAAGCTAAAAAACAAAAAAGTGAAGATAGAAAAGAGTTAATTAATGAATATTTGACCAAATATTCTGAGATAACATGAAAACTACATAGAAATCAGCCTGTATTAAATCTCCAACTATCTAAAATATATATTTATAAGAAAATAATGGCCGAAAACCCAGAAATTAACCTAAGCTTGTCTATATACTAAAATTTATGCCCAAAATACTTCAAATATTTGAAAAAGAAGACGGATATGTGTGATATCTGCGTAAATGGTAAGAAACTTGAAATGAGACTAGGTGAAAGTTCTCAGGACAAACTAGTAAAGTTTTACAATGCCCATTCTGAGTTAAATAAAGATCAAAAAGGTCACTTTAGACAAAGAATAAAGAACTTGGAGCATGATGAGTGCGTGGTAGTCATGGATTTCAAACAGAACTTCAAGATCGGTGGGGGACCTGTGTNATAATTTTACAATAACCAAGCCAACATCGCTTGGTCAACAAACTTGGTCTACCGTAGCCTTAGTTTATAATATCTATTTTTAGTATAAGTAATTTAAAATAGAAAGATGTATTGGTCCAGACTTTATCTTTTGGAATGAAACCTTGCAAACATACTGAACCTCCCCAATGTCAAATATTGATAGAAAATAGCAAAAACTTCATTCGATTCAATTTATAATAATTGTGTGGTTTTAATTTAAAACAAGTTTCTTGAACCAACAATAATAGATCAATGTTTTTCGGTAAAATCATTTAGTCCAGAATTTTAATGAACTATAATAGAATTCGATCAAATAATTCATATAGCCCTTTAAGTTTTTGTAAAACTCGTTATAGTTTTAATCATGACTAGACAACTTCTATTCTGACACTTTGTGTAAAATTGTAAACAAAAGGTTTGGCCCAGGAAAGAAAGTTACGAAAGTACAACTTTAATAAAATATGACTCAAATATAAATATTATGTATTTTTTGTAAACAAACGTGGAGTTTTATTATTGTATTTACATTTCAAGTAAAATCCCCAGCCAAAAAAGAAGTGGAATGTTTCAAATGATAAGGATCTAAAAATCACATAAATAAACAAGTAAAAAAGAAGGAGAACCAAAATTCTCTAATGAAAGGAAAGTGGAGCTATTATTATAGTCAAGTATACTTTTAAACTAATTCTTTAGAAAAAATCTCCATACAAAGCAGCATATGTCTTCAATTCCATCGTGCAAGCAATAGTAGTTGTAACGTTAGAAATACTGATTTACAAGAAAATACTTGCAAATGAAGATTCATTTAAGAAAGATGTGAAGCCACAAATAATCTATTTATTAATCTTTGTTCTATCACAATTATTTCAAGTTGTTATGGCTTTTGATGCTGTAGCATTTAAAAATACTTTTCAATTGTTTTCTTTATGGTTGTTCAACGCTTGCACTTTAGCTTATTCGATTGTTCAGTATTATCAAATTAAGGAGGCTGTACAAACCAACTTGAATTATCTCAAAACGTACATTATTGTCATTGCAGTTGTTATTGGAGTTACTCAATTGGTTTATCTATATTTGACTCTCAATCTTACAAGTGAATTCGGGTGGAATATCTATCGTAAAATAGGTGCAGATCTAAATCTAAGAAGTAAACTTACTTAAATATAATGTTTAGGATATTATTTATATTATCAACTCTTTATAATGTTCCTCAAATTTGATTTGTTTTATATGGTTGCCTTTTCACTTCAATTCCTTATGTTAATCTTGAACGCCGAAGATGTTGAATATGCATTTACGATTGCTGCACTTCCATTTTCAGTTTTGGTCCTAATAGTAGCTATAAGAGGTGTCCGAAAAGAGAACAAAATATTACTAATCTTATCGATGTTGGGATTGGTAGCAGGGATAGCATATTTCTTGTTCAAGATTTATAGGATATTTGGGGTTACGACGAGGGCCAAATATGTTGATTTCAAGATATTTCTAACTATTTTTGCTGTATTATCAGTATTTCATTTGTTGATTTCGCTTATTCTTGGGGTTATTTGCTTCTTTAACTTTGATAAGGGTTTAGTTAATTATACTGACCCTAATCCTTCTATCAAAGCTAATCGTTTAGAAGTAGGTATCAATTTAAGTGATCAATGAATTTTCCATAATAAAAGCATTACAAGTCTTTTTGTTTCGACGATATTCTGGTTTATAATTTTTTCTGTACATCAAATAATTTCAACTTTTCTCTAATCAAGATTATCAAATTAAAAGTTTCTCAAATGAAGGAATACCAAGAAAATATCAAAAAACTTTGCGAAGAAATAAAAGGCAAAGGTAACAATTTATTCTAATTTATAAAGCTAAGAACATTATAGTATTATCGTGTGCTGGGATTTCTACTTCTGCTGGTAAATTTCCTATCAAATTGATTTATTTTTAGGAATACCAGATTTTAGAAGTAAAGGAACAGGACTTTACGAAAATCTTGAAAAATACGATTTACCAGATCCAGAAAGTATATTTGAGATAGAATATTTTAAAAAGAATCCCAAACCTTTTTGTACTTTAGTCAAAGAATTATATCCTGGTAATTTCAAAGTAAAATTTCTTTTTTTATATCAAAGCCTACATATACTCATCATTTTTTGAACTTATTGTGCAACGAAGATAAATTATTAAGGATATTTACACAAAATATTGATGGATTGGAAAGAGATGCCAAAATTACTACAGAAAAAATTATTGAAGCTCATGGCAATTTCTACACTTCTAGTTGTGTATCTTGTAAACATTCCCATGAACATGAATGGATAAAAGGTACATTCGCTCATTATAAATTGAAGAGATCATATTTAAGGAAGAGATACCTTATTGTTTAAAATGTAAAGGATTAGTAAAGCCTGATATCGTTTTCTTTGGTGATAATTTGCCTGTCTCTTTCTTTGATGCTATTATAAAGGTTTATTTTCTATCTTGATGTATTGTATTAGGATTTTCCTTTGTGCGATCTTTTAATTGTAATGGGCACATCACTTCAAGTTCAGCCATTTGCTTCTCTAGTTAATAGATCACCTAAAAAGACGCCAACATTCGTTGTAAATAGAGACGATGTAACACATAAGGTACTTTTATCACTTGTAATTTTAGATTTCTGACAAAATTATATTTAAGCTCATTGGATCTTGTGACGATATTTGCTTAGATTTAGTCAAGCTATTGGAATGGGAGGTATTCAATCTTTGTAATTTTTAGGAAAAATTCGATGAGTTATCTAAAGTTTTGAAAGTTGATAGAGAAGAAGGTTGTGTGACTTTGTTTATGTTTTTAGAAAAAGAGGTCGAAGATTTAGGAGAAGCTTTAAAAGGATTAGGAATATAATCTAAATATCTGGGCTTCATGGTGTGTGTCCATGTATACTATATATAGCTTTTTATAACTAGATTAATTTAATAAAATTATCCCTAGCTGATATCTTGACATTCAACAGGAAGAGCAAAACCTGACAAAGCATAGGTATGAATAAATATATCGTACCGAAAATGTATTTAAGGCTTATATTTATTAGAACGGAAATATTCTTTAGCTTCACGATCAAAAAGGAAAACAAATAACTCCGACAAAATGAGAACAAAAGGAGCAGCAAAAACCTGCAAAATAAAACTTGAAGACCTTGGAGTTAATCCCAGATAGGTAGTTTGAGCTAAACTGCTTACAATATCATTAGTAGAGCTATAATATTCAAATGTGGTTGCTGCAAGCATACTTTTAGCTGCAAGATCAGCTGTTTCAATGACCACATTTCCTTCGATGTTTTTGGTAACTACTGGTTTCATTCTACATTCCTCTTCGAATCCTGGTGTATCCATAGAACCAGGAAGCCAAAAATGTACTTTAGTTCCAAAAGAGATTAGTTCATTTCTTAAGCTATCAGTTAACCCTCTCAAAGCATATTTAGAAGCTGCATATCCGCTATATCCAGCAAACCCTCCATAACAAACTAAAGAACCAACTGAAATCAATCTTTCTAAATTTTGCTAAAAATTATAAATGAAAGTACGTCTTTGATTTTCATTTCTTGTGTAACTATATTGATCACATTTACTGCTCCAAAATAATTTATTTTCATCATCTTTTCTTCTGCTTTGCAATCAGATTCAAAGAATAATTGTGGAATAGACAACCCTGCATTAATAATCAACCAATCAATCTTGTCATTATCTTTAACATATTTGGTCATAACTTCTTTGCATTTATCATAATTTGCTACATCTAATTTAATACCTTTTATTTCGCAATTGAGATTTCTAGCCTTGACCAATTCTTTCAACTCTTTGACACAATTATCAAATGAACTCTTACCAGTAGTAGAGAGAGACCCTCTAGCAATTATAGTAACAATTTTAGCACCACATTTAATCGATTCCATAGCTACACTTTTACCTAAACCAGTTGAGCCTCCAGTAATTACGATATGTCGATTCTTAATTTTATTCTTCTTTATTCCAATTATTCTCACTTGAATATAATAGCTTACTATTAATATTATTGATGCTACTATTGGCAATGCTGTTCCTACCATTAGCATCATTATTATCATTTCATAAAAGTGTGTTGAAAATAGTGTTTTTATGCTCATTTCAAAACTATTGATTAGTTTGAGATGTAAAATACACCGCTGTACTTTATATTATTTATAGATCGTATGCATGGCTTATAAATCCAAATGATATATAAATTTAATGATCGAAAGGTGTTAAGAGTTTCCTTTCAAATCAAAACTCAACTACATCTAATAGCGTTCAAAATCAAGCATCATAAATTAATAAAATGGAAACGTTTGTATTTATATAGTGGTTGAATAATTTATTTAAAAAGTAATCGAAGGAGATTTAAGTCCTGTTTCGAAAGGAGTATATATAGTGATTGTGATCTATATACACGTTCTCAAAACTGTAGGGTATATTACGTCAATTTTACCAAATCAGTTCAGATTAAAATTCTTAAAATGGACAACAAAAAGAAACCAAATAAGAACGCATTCAATTTCAACAAACTTATCAAAAGTTTCGATTTAAATAACTCGATGAATTCAAAACCTTCTTCCTCTTCTTTAATAAATCCTTATGTAATAGAAGTTGCCTCCAATTCGCAACGTGGAAACTCTGATGAAAGCTTCAAAGCACTTAAAGGTCAAACATTCATAAAAGAGGACAACAAAGTGATCGAGTTAAAAAACTCTATGTCGAGTTATAATTATAATGACTTTTCTAATAGTGCAATTTATGACATGAAAAGCTATAGAATGGATGGTAAATTCGATGGCCAAGAAGTCTTAGAATATATGGATTCAGCTGAGTTTCTAGATGAATACGAAACCACTAATAGTAGCTCAGAAACTTGCAACCTAGCTTATGAAGACATGAATGAACGATTAGAAATGACCAATTTACAAAATGATAATCATGGTAATCAGTTTAGAAACTTTTTATATAAATTTAAGAAAATGAAAGATAAAAGGACAGCCAATTTAAGATTGGATATGATTCGTTCTCACCTTCCTAAATCTTATGAAAAGTTGAACCACTTATAATAAAACTTTTTTTGATTGCGTAAGTCTTTTTACTCAGTTTTTTAACACTTGAATATAAATGATTTTCCAGTTTCTATAGAATAAAAATTACAAAATATTATATAAGCTACATCTCATTATTGATGATACTTTCACTTCAATACTTTGTCGTCCATCTTTTATCTTTGATCTACTTGATTAGTGATTCAGAAATCGAAATATTGCAAAGTTGATAAAACTTCAACCTAATGGATGGAAGAGCATTTAGAGTTTAAAAATGCATCGAACTTTTGTTATTTCTTATAATCACGAGACCATTTTGAAATTTTTTGCACTTTCTATTCATATGGCTCTTTATTAACAAAAGATTAAAGTATTTCAATTATGTAAATAAAACATGATATTCATGTTTATATAAGCTACTAGTTAATATCTGTTATAAATTGTTGCTTTCAGCAATGTTTTTAACAGATCAGCTTTTCTCGAAAAACAATATTTTAGTATTTTAATCCGCTGTATTAACTTTCTTTGACCAAAAAACTATTATGTTTTTAGTTTAATTACTTTACTTATATATCAACTCTCAACAATGGTCTTAAATAAGTATATATCGTTTCAAAATGAAAAAGTATGTATTTGA
Source organism: Holacanthella duospinosa (assembly GCA_002738285.1). NCBI lineage: Eukaryota > Metazoa > Arthropoda > Collembola > Poduromorpha > Neanuridae > Holacanthella > Holacanthella duospinosa. The sequence continues at coordinate 9,408 of NIPM01000679.1, forward strand.
ATCTATTACATTCCGTTAACAAGACCATATACCTATTTAAATTTATTTTTTTAAATAAGTTGTATTGAATTTTATGGTAATAGCCATCCCTTGTTATTGGCTTAACATGTGCTTTGATCGTTAAAGAGCAGTGATGAGAAAAATCAATGTTTTTTCATTCAATGAAATTTGTGTAATTTAATCGATTGCTCTGTAAATATAGGGTAAATGCTAGTAAAATTTAATATAATCAGGTGTATTCAGATCGTTATGCATCTTTTGATACATTCATAAAAATAAATATTTATCCTTTTAGAAAGTCAAAAATATCGATCAAAATTCAAGTGGAACGAGTTGAAACTTTTTGAGAGATAAAGACATAAAATTTGGCATATAAAAAGCTCTAATCATGCATAATATTTTGGGATAAATAGTTTTATTAAAAAAGAAGCTCGTTTTCTTTATATTTAGGTTCAAAGTCCAGTAATTAAATTGTGAATGAACCGCTCATGAACCGAGTCGTAGCCGTCAAACTCAGATGACGCATTCATTACACAATCTTCCTCCAATGACTCAAAGCTTCCAACATCATTGGAATTAGACTCTTTAGCATCTTTGGATGTTTTATTCAACGCTCTATTATTGAAGGAAATGTGACATAAATCCCTTTTCAAAAGATAATCTGTTTTTTTTGATTGAGTGAATGAAGCCAAACTTGCTAAAAGATCTCTCTACAGAAGCAGTAGTAGGATATATGCTAAGAATTTCAACAGCTACTTTGGCTAATTACGACTTTAAAAAATAACCTCTCCACCAATGAATAGGTTCATTCTTCTTAATTTTTTCTAACACCCAATCTCTTGAGAATACGCCTTTGGTATCATTATATTGTGATAATTCGTCCATTGCTATAAATGGAGTAGAAGGAATTCACTTTTTTCTTTATAACCTCGGTTGCAATTACTGCTTCTTCAAAAGATAAATGTTCTCCTTTATATTTAGGATCAAGTAAATAAGCAGCAAGATGAATAGGCTTAATAAGCATCTCCTTTCTGGCTAAGAACAAGCTAATAATTTTTTCATATACATCTAGATCTATAGTACTTTTATTTTGCAAATCCTTTATAGATTTATAAAACATAATGAAAGACCTCACTTATAGGATATTATCAGGTTGTAAATATAAGATATCATCCGCTATTGGCTTCAAAATTATTATCAGAGATGCTACCTTGCACCAAAAATATATTTCTTTCTAACATCAGGTTTGAACAAGGTAGCCTTTTTAGCAGCTAAATCTTTGATGCTTTGACGAAAGTTATACAATCTATTAAGACAATAATAAGTAGAAGTCCATCGTGTCTTACTTGGCATGAGTAAAGTTAATAGAGATGTATTTTGATGATCTTCAATTTCCGCAATCTCTTCATAGATAATAAATTCCAAGCTATTTAGGAACTCTATATCCACCACGGATTCTGTATCATCGTCATTCATTATAGTAACTCCAGGTAAAGATGAGGATGTTTTAGATTGAGTGCCAGAAGCATTACTGGATGGTGCGATCTTTTTATTATAAGCATTGTTTAATAATTGAGTGTATTTGATATTGTGAATAACTTTCTTAGCATCTTCAATCGTACTATTGAAAGTTCTAATATTACACATATCTGTAAAAAGCAAATTGAGTGTATGCGCGCTACAATTCAGAATTTCTACTTATCTTTAATAACTTGAGCTGCTGCTGTATAATTCCCACCATTATCCGATATAAAACTCCCAACTTTTTCTTCACCAATATCTTTAATAACGGTTTCAATTTGGGTGGCTATATATTCAGTAATTTATCTATTACCACCTACTAAAACGCTTTTATACAAAAGCGGCAATAGTTTTGTAATGATGACGTTAATTATTCTCTCATTTGGCCAACTGTCCATTAAAATTCCTACTGTATCAGCGTCTTTTATTTTTTCAATACAGTTTTATAGGAATCGCTATAATAAGTGTTTAATAAACTATTTGATAGCTTTTTTCTATAAATAAGTTGGCTTTAAAGCTTTAACAAACTCTATAAAATATGGATCTTCTGTGGTTGAAAGCGGTATACCAGAATTGTACATCCATTTACATTGAAGGTGCTCAAGATGAGCTTGATTTCTTTCATTGTTAAAATCTAAATATTTGGTTATTAAGCTTTTTTCATTATTGATTGAAGTAGAAAGACTTTGTACTTAAGAGATTGATTCTAAATCTTGATCGTCATCATTAAATTCTTTGATTGAATCAGTATTTGATGTTAAATCTACAGTAGAATTTGTTGAATCAGTCATATTCAATCTATTATTGTTTTTCTTGTTCCCTAATTGTTTAATTAATTAATTACTTTTATCAGTCAAACCTTCAAAAGTTGAAATGTGCTTTTTCAATCTTGTAATCAAAGGTGCTCTTAAGTGGCTACAGTGCTTACATTTGGGTCTTACCTTACCATTATCTATGACTTTATTATCCATTCAACGCTTATTGGCATTTTTCCTCCTGCCATTGTTATAGAAAATTTTCTAGTCAATGAGTTGAAATTAAACTCATTTTAAACTCAACCAATTTTTGCAGTAAATTACAAAACATCATAGTATAATTAATATTTTTTGACAAAAATAGGTTTAGATGGTGTGTTTGTATCATAAATAAAGATCCCAAATCGATATAAAGTCTTTTTAAAAAGTTATTAACAGGTTAAGTTTTTAATGAATTTTCACTGAACTTTGTTAATAAAATCATGAAATTTCATGTTCCATCACTGTTAAAAAGGACGCTGCATCTCATTAAAATACAAGAATAAAGATGCGATTTATAAACATCTTGGCATGTACAATACAAACATATCGAACGAAAAATTTGATGTAAGGTATTGTTTTGATCATACCAGGGTTTAGTATTTATGTTTTCAATTTTTGAGATTAGATATCAAAACTTTTAAAAATCAAAACAATCCCAAAACTCTTATCAAATATGGCACTTTATTTTCGTTCAGAGTAGTCCCTTTTTGATTCTCTTCTTAATTCAACCAAATTTTTAATGAATCTAGATTATTAATCAACCAATTATTTAATAATCTAGATTTATTAAAAATTTGGTTGAATTAAGAAGAGAATCAAAAAGGGACTACTCTGAACGAAAATAAAGTGCCATATTTACTCTCGTACAATGACTGTAAATAAACAAAAAAGATAAGATAGTTCATTTATACATTCTATTACACTTATAAGGGTATCAAATATCAATATTCATTTATTGTAGCTATAAACTGTGTTATGTCAGTGAAAATAGTGGCAAACTTGAAAATTTGACATCAAAACAAACGACGCAGTCCCTGGAAAATGATGTTTTGATTTTTATCTTGGCCAGATTTGATAATTTAATCATCCTGTTTTGCTTTGTTTACAATTTTTCTTTTCTTCACATGCTTGCTAAATTTTAGTTTTAATTTTATGGTGAATAAGGTGATAAAATAATAAAAATAATTAAATAGAAAATAATCATCGAATATATAAGCTTTGTTTGGTTTCCTTATACTTAAAACATTCACAGCTTCTACCGGCGTTGGTTTATATCAAGCCTCCTGATTCAGGATTAAGTTCATCTGAAACATAAAACGTAACAGCGACCAAGGAGGAAAATAACATGAATGATAATTTTATTATGTACAAATATAGAATAATTTAGATCCAAAACCTTATTTGATACTTTCTATTTAGATAGAATGGGAGATAGAAGGTACCGATATTTGTGATCTTGAGTCAAAGACGCTGTTGGTAGAAGAATTGCTTCTTCGTCTTAAACCAAACAATTTCTTAATCTTTGGTTTCAGAGTGTCAAATATATCGGAGTAACTTGACTTTCTCTTGCTCTCTTTGGTTTCTATAATTGAGTTAGTTTCTATAATTTTGTTGGAGCTGTGATACTCCAGATAAGCAGCGATATCCAAAAACTTGTTAGCATAAGCCACACAAATAGGAGAGACGCCATGGTTGTCTAAGCAAGTGATGTTGGCCCCATTTTGGATCAATAGCTCAACCAAAAGCAAATCACCAGTATTTACAGCAAAGTGCAAAGGACTGACACGAGCCCTATCATTCTTGTAGACGTTTACTGGACAGCCTCTGTTAATCAAGTATTCGACTATTTCGATGTGTTTGGCACCACAAGCAAGATGGAGAGCAGTTAGATTATTGAATTTTGAATCGATACACTCGCCACTGTCCAAAGAAAACTTAACCATACCGATATTTCCATTAGCAGCGCCAATATGGAGGAGGGATTTGGTAGACTTTCTATTTAAAATGTTGTTCATCAATCGATTTGACAAATTTTTCGACTTATTTATAGGCAAAATTTAATTTATCAAATAGGGTGTCTGATATTATGCCCCTGTTTTAATTAAAATTTTCTATTCCCTATTTTGACTCTTTGGATCAACAATAAGAAAATTTTCACGTTCATTATAACTTGATAAAATCACAATAATTTGAGATCAACTTTACTTATTTTCTTGTCTTTTGAGGATACCAAGAGTAAGGATTAGATTCAAGCAGCTAAATTGGCACCATCCTATTTAATTAAGTGTAACAAGGTGGAAATCACATTATGTTGTACTAGCACAAACTTCTAATCTTTGTGTGAGTTCATTTTGTGCCCTCTTTTCAAATTTTGGAGTCCTGTTTCATTCCCTACACAAAATCAGGATTCGGATAAAATAATAAGCGCATGAATAAACCTTGAGTCATAAAACTTTTGCATTAAAATTAAAAACATAAAAATTGCATTAGCATTACAACAATGGAAGTTTCATTAATTTCCGTGGGGTAAACTCGGGTTTCTTTATAAATGGTAAACATTCGGTTTTGGTGCCGTAGTCTTGATCGCGTTTGTGAATAAGGGCTTGACCTTTTGTTTATTACCGGAACCGCATTCTAATACCAAAGAACACCCTTGGTGCCGTTTATAGTAAGGACAAATCAAACAAATACATATTGAAGGTATGAATTGGACAAATATAGGAAATCTAAGATTTCCTTCAAGTCATGCAAGTATCCAATTTCATGTCCTTAAAGCTTCTTTTGGTTAAGGATCGATTTGTATTTTGTTTGGGGTAAAACGAGGTTTCTCACAAAATTAATTTTTCAAAATAAAAGCATGTGATCTGAATAGTCAAAGCTAAAATGCCTCACTAAATTTTTTCGATTTGGTTTTTGTTATTTGTGCTTAGAATCTACGATCATGTTCTTTTTTATGTGATTTCCCACCAGATGATCCGAAAGCAGATTGTAAAGCACATGAAATTAAAGCTATAGTCTATTGAAAATCATCCAAACGCATTGTAGTTGGAATAAAATTGTACTACTTTTGGGTGGACAGAGACTTTCTCTTTTGAAAAATTTACCACTTGAAGTCCTTCGATGGATGTGGCCCTACTAAGAGCTACATAAGCTTGACCTAAACCATAAGTTTAAAAATACCCCTTTCAAATACTTTGCTTAAATCGACTTTCACTCTTTCTAAACTTTGTCCCTGTGCTTTATGGATAGATAACGCCCATGACAGGATCAAAGGAATCTAAAAGCTAAATAGACGAGTCAAACCTGGGATCTAGAGCATGAAGTCTTGTCACTGGCCTCTATGTTCCAAAATTCAGGCCCTACAGTTAGTCTTCCCCTTTTTCCGAAATCGACTACTGGCACACGATCAAAGCTAGCCAACTTCTCCCCTTTTTTCAATGGCTTATCGTCAGATGGATCAGAAGGTTTGAACTCCACTATAACTCCAACCGTTCCGTTATTCAATGAACTACTCAAGTTTTTGATCAACATTACTTGAGCCCCCACTTTCAAAATTAGCTTCTTTTGCGCCAAAATCGAAGAATCTAGCATCTTTTGATAAAAACTTTTGTCCATGCCATCTCCATATGAAACATTAATGGTATCTAATGCGTCATAAGTGTGTTCTTCTGTCATAAGCTTTACTAACCTCCTGTTATTGGACATTTCTACCTCTTTTCGAGTCGCATAGCTAAAAATAATACTGAAAGTCATACAGCTCTGTGGGTTCTATCCCATCCTGAAATTGTAGATTTCTATTCAATTTTTGGAAAAATTGAATACTGGGTTCATCAAGATTCCCCATTCTTACAAGATTCAATATTCTTGAAAACTCTATTGGTATTAATGGAGTATTTACCTGGATCTTTTTGTCTAAATATTGTTTTCATGATAACAACATGATCAATGCATTTATTCCAAGATTTTGCTTCAAAACAAAACCCAAAATCCTTATTAATAGAAACAGGGGGGAGCTGGAAGAAATCACCAGCCAAAATAAGCTAGGAAATTGGATACAGGGTTTACTTTTATCCCACCAAATGGTAATTGATTTCTCCTAATCGTTCTAGCAATTTCTTCAAGCTTGTCAAACAAATCAGCCGACATCATGGAAACTTCAAATAATAATTAATAAAAATACTTTCATCTATTATAAGATATTCTGTATTGATCCATTTATCTAAATTTGTTTTTCTCTTCAATATATTTCTGGCTAAGATGTTGGCCGCAAGATCGGCTCTACCAACTCCTGCAAAACTATGTAAAGTAATGCCACCTATATGATAAGCAGCTATTCCAGTAGTAGCAGTAACAGTTATACTCTCTGGTAATAACCCCATCATATTCTTTTTCTTTAAAGGAACTGCTTTTAATTCTTGAATGATCTTTGACAAAAGATAAGATTTACCCGTACCTACAAATATAAATCTGAGTCAATACCAGCTGAGCCCGTAAAAAAGACATTTTTATTCTCTTTAGTAATCAAATGTAATATTTTAGACTGCTCATCAGATAACGAATAATTTGCCGAATAAACATTATCAAACGATAGTTCACTTGGTTGCGTTACTTTTTTCGATGTTTCTATTTTAAAAGTATTCTTATTCATCAATACTATATCATTAGATGTAGTTCTTGATCTAAACTTTGCTAATAAAGAAGAAGTATTTTTAGTAGGAATCAAAACGGGCTCTTGTGACAAATCAATCATTGTAGGTTCTTTATTATATAGTTTTCCAAAATAATTATCTATCTTATTTCTTTTGACTTCTTCTTGGGAAGTTTTGATTAATCCTTTTCGTTTAATGAGTGCTTTGGGGTTTGATGTTTCTTTTCTAAACATTTATTGGTCAGTTTAATAAGAATTTACAACTGTTTGCAAACTGAATTTGATTGCGATGGATCGAAAGGAAGTTATCGAAATGATTAACTTGAGCTTAACCCTCTTGTTTTTCCAAAATGGTAGTAAATCATTAGAAATTTCAATACAATTTAAAACTTACTAAATAAAAGGTTTAATAGAAATATAATATGGCCTAAATGTAAGTGGTTTGCTTCTTAACAGGCATAAGCATGTTATTGCATTTATGGGCAAGAGGCAGAGATGAAAAGGCAGGCCAGTCTTTATCATGAGCACTATATCTTTGGAATACAAACTTACCGAATGGACATTTAAACCTCAGGAATGAAGGACAATTTTGAACTACGTAGTAACAGAGATCAATACATGGCTTCACTTCAGTATATTCCTTAAAATTTATAACAATGGGGACTGTATCTTCAGATTCTTGATATTTTGTTATTGTGGTTTGATAATTTTCTACTGTTATATAATTATCGTTCATTTTGTAGTGAGAAGCTCTACTATTAGAAGTACATCTAGGGATGGTAACAGAGCAAATCCAATCTTTGTAAGCATCTTTACAAGAATCACAATTACTCAAATGAGAAAACTTCATTACTTCACAATTATATGTTTTAAGTTTTGTTTCAAACAAAGTAAATCTTTTTTCTGCTTCTTCATCGAGATCATCTAGTAGAGTCGAACCACTTAAGACGACTGCATTGTCAGCTCTTTTAGGCACAGAATAGAGAACTTTCTGACAAAAATAGGGCATACCAGTCTTCTGATTGCTTCCGAAATTCGGGTGTAGTTCGCAATTGTTTCCATCTAAAATGTAAACAAAAATCTTACCTTCCATAGTTTTGAAAGAGACCGACTTCCACATCTCACCATAGCCTCCATCGTATCTGTGCAAATATGCAACATATTCAGTATCAGGCTCTAACTTAGTAACATGTACCAAGTTTAATCCATTTCTTTTTTCTGTCTTGATAGGAATTTTGAGATTAGCAGATTTGGAAATTAGAAAGCACATAGTATTTAATGAGTCAGCTGTTATAAGATTTTTTGGAAGTATGATTATATCACTAGGGTTTATGTCATCCAATTGTCTAGTAGATAGTAAAACTGAGCTTGCATCCGAATCATGATAGGAAAAGCTTCTTTGGCGATGCAAATAAACCCCAGGAACTATAAATATAACTAAAATTAAATACCGTTTATAGAGACGGTAATATAAACCGTTCTTGTTATTGTGGATTGTGCACTAATATTTAGTAACATTGGTTTTATAAAATTATCACATTGAATTAGAAAGTATTTAAATTCGGAAGTGGTGCTCTTACTGAATTTACATTTATTTTCTTCAGTTTCTTGGATCTTTAAATCATAATCTTCTTTTCCAGTGCATGTATTTAAAGATACATATATAGAGTTTGTTTCGATTCTCTTTGGATAGAAGATGAATATTAAAAAATCTTGTATGACTCTTTTCATAGGTTTTCTTATTGTTAAAGGGTCGCCTTTAGACACTTTTCCTTTAATTGAGAGAATAAACAACAGGTACATCAGGTTCTTAAAACACTTCATTGTTTGAGTTTAGAATTTGGAACTTTAGCTTGGATAGTTCGGTCTAACCAATATGGCACTTTATTTTCATTCAGAGTAGTCCCTTTTTGATTCTCTTCTTAATTCAACCAAATTTTTAATGAATCTAGATTATTCTCACTCTTGTTCAACCAATTATTTAATAAATAAAATGGGGACTACTCTGAACGAAAATAAAGTGCCATATTTTTAAACTAAATGCATTATGAGGTGTATATGGCACTTTATTTTCCTTCAGAGTAGTCACTTTTTGATTCATTGCTTAATTCAACCATATTTTTAATGAATTTAGATTATTCTCATTCTTAATTAACCAATTATTTAATAAGTAAAATAGAGACTACTCTAAACGAAAATAAAGTGCCATATTTTGGATAATATGGAAGAAAATTTTTGAAGGAATTAGAATGTATTTGGTTGATAAAATGAGTAAATTCTGAAGAAAATATATCATTATGGTTGAAAAGTTTTAATAATTATATAAAAAGCTATTTTGGTTGATAAAAATAAAAAATTTCTATATATATTTCAACCACATGATATTTAAATATTTTATTTCCAACTATTTCAACCAAAAAATCATGTTTTCTTCAAAAATTTCCTTTCATATAAATGCTTTCAGGTGTAGTTTTAGCTAAGGGTTCTTTATTCAGGCAAACGAGCCAGTGGTTAATCAAAACCGAAAATTGACTTTTTTAAAAGGTCGGTTAATTAGAATTCCTATTTTTAGAGATTTACTTTAAATTTGTAAAAAATTTCAATACCACTTTATTTAATTATAACATAGTCTTTAAAATAACATTAGCTTTGTTCTATTTATTATAATTCAATTACATCGTTTGATTTCTTAATCGTCATCATAAATTTTTATAAAATCAAGACGAAAATTGAATCTCATTCTTTTTACAAAAGATAGAAAGATTTGAGCTTTTGTATAAGATAATTCAATGGTAATATATCCCTGAGTCTGTTTATCCAGGAATGAAATGCTTCAAATTTTGATTCAAAATTGATAAAACTCAACCCAATCAGAAAAATTTTCAATTCTAAAAAACAAAACAAAGATGGAAGAAAATAGAACATCAGGTATTAGTCCATAATAGTTTATAAAAATCTAGAAATATCGTCTCCATTACCATATCCATCGAGTTCACCTAATCCAAATTATAATTTACTCAACACTGATCTTCAAATTAGTACCGATGTTTTTGTAACCAGGTTTATTCCTTTCCATTTATTTATTAGTCAAACACCGAGAAGAGAACTAGAATCTACGACTAGAAGTGTTAGAGATGGAATAGTTGGGGTCCAAAGTACGATTTGGGGAACAGATATTGATATCGAAAACATCAAAACAATATTTAAGAATTTCATCAACACCCTTATTATCCCTCCTTCTGCTTCAGAAGCAATAGTCTCACCTCATTATATTTTGGTTTTAAAACAGGTATTCTTCTAATCATTTATTGGGTGTAGTTGGTTTTGAAAAAAGATAATGTATTGGAATTAGACGCTCAACATTTCTTGCAATATCATAATAGAGCAGACGGAATGAAGCTTTATAAAGAACTGAAAAATTATCCACAAGAAATTATACCCATATTTGATCATATATTAACCAAATTATGCAATAAGCCAAAATTCTTTATCAAAGTAACCAAATAGTATCCATCTCTTTATGTAGACTAGGCCATACAATTTAGGTCAAGCTATGAATATGAGATCATTAAACCCTAGTGATATCGATAAGTTGGTTAGCATACAAGGTTTGATTATAAGAAATAGTGATGTCATTCCAGACATACAAAATGGACACTTTGAATGCCAAATATGCGGTAGCACACAACTGATCACGATACATAATGGAGTTATCGAAACTCCAGGTCAATGTCTTAACTCCCAGAGTTGTGGTGCAAAGAATCTGATGAAGCTCAATCCTAATCGCTCACAATTCTCTAATAAACAATTAAGTAAATTACAAGAAATGCCAGATAAAGTACCAGATGGTCAAACTCCTCATACTATTGTCTTAGCATTATACGACGAATTGGTTGATTCTTTAAATACAGGAGAGAGATTAGAAATTACAGCGATTTATAGAACTGTCCCCATCAAAGATACTTCATTAAGAGGTTCTTCTTTAAAATCGGTTTTTCGAACTTTCTTGGATGTTATCAATTACAAATCTATCAAGAAAACCGTTTCTATCCAACAAGATAATTGGTCTGAGGAAATGATCCAATCTTTTCTAGATTTCTCAAAAAAGCCGGACATTTATACAGTCTTATCAAACAGTCTAGGTATTTCTCATCATTGATATATTCTTTATAGCGCCTAGTATATTTGGTTTAGATGACATTAGGAGAGGAATCTTGTTACAATTATTTAGTGGCACTTCTAAGCCTTATTTAGAACCCAAAGCAAGGTAATCAAAAAATTAATATTTGTAGAGGAGATATCAACATTTTATTAGTAGGGGATCCTGGTACTTCTAAATCTCAATTATTACAATATGCTCACAAAGCAAGCCCTAAAGGTATTTACACTAGTGGAAAGGGAAGTTCAGCAGTTGGACTTACAGCTTATATCACTCGAGATCCAGAAACAAGACAGATCGTATTAGAATCGGGAGCCTTAGTATTAAGTGATAGAGGAATTTGTGCTATTGATGAGTTTGATAAAATGTCTCAATCTACTCGGTCTGTTTTGCATGAAGTTATGGAACAACAAACCATTTCGATTGCAAAATCAGGGATCATCACTACATTAAAGGCTAATACCTCCATCTTAGCCTCGGCCAATCCGATCGGATCTTGTTGGAATCCTAAATTATCGGTCCAAGAAAATGTCGCTTTACCTCCGTCTTTGCTGAGTAGGTTCGATTTGTTGTTTTTGGTTTTGGATATTCAAGATGAAGTACAAGATAGAGATTTAGCTCATCATCTCATCTCTTTATATCAGAAAACATCTCCTAGTGCATCGGCTAATTTGATCGTACTCAACCCTGTTTTTGATATTTAGGACTTTAAATTCTTTCAAAATTATGTTGGTTATGCCAAACATTCTTGTAAACCTTTGCTCGATAAAGAATCTAAAGATTTGTTGGTACAGATCTATGTGGAATTGAGAAAGTTGGGCGTTGGTAATAGAAATCAAGAAAAGAGAATCACGGCAACGACGAGACAATTAGAATCTTTAATAAGATTAAGTGAAGCGCACGCCAAGATGAGGTTCATCAATCCTAATTTCTCGATTTTGTAGATTATCTTCCAAGGTGGAAGTTCATGATGTTAACGAAGCATCAAGATTATTAAAGTCTGCAATCAAGCATAGTGCAACGGATCCTCATACTGGGTTAATTGATATGGATTTGATTCAATCTACCACTGCTCAATCAACTCGAACCAAATTGCATTCTTTAAAAATCGCCGTTTTAGCTTTACTGAATGTTTCGAAATCGGTTAATCTTAATTTACTTTTCTTGGATTTGAATAAGCAATCCTCTACTCCTATCGATAAATATGAATTTGATTTAGTTGTCCAGGATTTGGTTAGAGAAGAAAAGGTTTTATTACTTTCTTCAGCTAGAGTTCGTTCTTTGAAATTAATTTGATTTTCTTTTTCTTTTGTAGCTTTTAGGAGTTATCAAAACTCCTGTTAGAATTACTTTTTTCAGAAGTATAGATGGACCACTAAATAGCCGCACAAAAATGAAAATAAAATATCTCGATCAAAGATAAACGAAAAATTGTGAAATTTTATTTATTATTTAATTGATTGATGAATATTGAAATACATAATTCACAGATTTTTTACTGATGTTTTATTCAAGTTATAAAATTATTTATCTAAGGTGTCAAGTTGGTCAAATTCCCGTTTCATTCCATACTTTTCTTTAACCCATTGCCGGTTTTTTACACACATTTGTGTTTTTTGTCCCTTAGTAATTTTTGGAAAACACGTATTTGCGTTTTTTTGTCCCTTAGTAAATTTTTGAAAAACACAAATACGTGTTTTCAAAAATTCTAATCAAAACACGTATATGTGTTTTGCGAATATAGCAAAAACAAAGAAAGTTAGAAAAATTAAAAGTTGAGAACTGAAAAATGAAGTTGGTATCTACATTATACAACAAATTAAAAATCCATAGAGTTGATATCTAGTCTGTTATGAGCTTGCAAAGTATGAAACATGCGAAATTTTATTTGCTTCTATGAGTGTGAAAATTCGAATAGATAAACTTTATAATAAAACTAAACCCTTTATGACCTCTATAATTTGAAAAATGTACCCTAAGTGTTTTTTTGCTTGTTTATATTACGAAACCAGGATAAACATAAATGTAAGATGAAACAATTAAAATAAAATCTGTTTGTGAAATGGTTAAAATGTATTTATGTCTACTTAAATATAAACTCTATAACTTGATTATAATTATAAATTCGAGGTCTTAAATTCCATAAACACAAAATTTAAAATTCAAAAATGCAGCATAAAACTTTTCTGAATGCACTTTTTAAAATTCTAATATTTCAGAATTATTGTTCTATAATTGCAAAAAATTATTCTAACTGGCAAAGGGTTAAGTTCTACTCAAAATTTACTTGAATCAATTCAAAATTTTACGGTATTCATATATTTATAATACTTTCTTTTACAAATAAATCAAAGCATCGCGTTCTTTATTTGCGTAAAATTTGAACTTTCCAATTTTGCAGCAAATTGGATTGATGAGCTAAAAAATAATGCACACTATTTTAGAAATAAATATAAATGGAAAGATGCCAAAATTTCAAAAAGTAACTATTATCATACTTATAATTAATCAATTATAAATACTATGTCCATTAATTATTCCTCTGTCCAGATATTGTCCTTTTATAAAAGGCTCTGGAATATTTCCAAATTGACTTTCAAGTTACAATATTTTGTAAAACAGTAAATATGATGGTAATATCATATAATATTCGATATCTTTATTATCACAATATCGTCGTAATAACTATTGATCGCCATTAGCATTGGCATAATTTCATTATCGATTTTGGGTCTTTTTCTCGACCATTTTTTGCAAGCAAAATGACATACAAATTTTGATATGCTTCTATACTCTTTTGCTTACTTGAAAATTTTCATGATGCACTTGTATTTATATCAGGTTTATTAAATTTTATTTTAGATATGGAAATGTTGGTTTTATTCGTTTATCAAATGATGTTTGCACTTTTCGTAAAGCAGCTCAAAATGCCGCTATAATCTTAAATAGGCCATTTTAAGATCAGACTAATAGTGATATTATTGTAACCCAGTTTAAAAGAATGTTTATATACTTTAATAGTACCATATATTGCGCTTTTCTTTATATCTTGAACTACAAAACCATCAATTGTAATTGTATTAGTAAAATTTGCTTGATTTTCAAAAAAGGAAATCGCCTCTTTTGGATGCAACTCCTTTTTTCCCTAGTAGCATGGATAAAATTTTTATTAGAAAAATTAAATTATATGTTATTATTGTAAATATTTATTGAAGTTAAATTAAACCAGCCTTTTATATTAAAAAGTACTAGAAATGCTTATGATAATTTGTGCGCCTATTTAGTGGACAATCTACAGGATGGCGCAAGTAAATTTGTACACTCTAATTTTTGCGATGGATGGTAATAAAAAATGTATTTATTTTGCCAATTTTATTTTTTCAAAATAAATAACTTTTCAAAATGGAAAATAAAAATATAATTATTGAATATCAAAATAGAATAAGAATAAAATGTTTATTAGAAGCTGGAATGTCCCCTATAAAATATCACCTCATCTAAATTGCTCTCGACAAACTGTTTACAATATGAAGAAAAAAGGCAAAATGATAAAGAAAAAAGGGTCTTGTGGAATAGAAAACTTTGCGCAAACACTAAAAAATTTATAAAGCGTAATATGAAAGAAAAACATGGAGTTTCTGATAGAAAAGGCGCTGCCAAGTTGAATTCTAGTTTAAGCTATCAAAAATGTAACAAAACTATAAGTAGAAGAACAGTGCAAAGGTATAGAAAATCAACAAATTGGGGGAAATATGCTTATTCAAGACAAAATAAACCCCTTTTAAGCCAAAAAATATCGATGATTGAATTAAGTTTGGTCAAATTGTTGAAAATGCAGGCTTTTAACTAAAGGCCCAAGAGCAATAGAATTAGTTGATAATATATTATTTACTGATGAATCTCATATTCAACTTTATACTCAATTAAACAAAAGGAATAATCCATATTATACAAGCGAAAAAAGCCAGGTTCCAATAACACCTTGCCCAAAAAATCACTTTCTATTATGGTGGCTGGGGAGGTGTGTGCAAATGGTTTGACAAAATTACACATAGCTGAAAAAGACCAAAAAGTAACAGGAAAATATTACTAGGACAAAATCATTCCTATATATAGAAGCTTTAAAGAACCCAAAAGTAATTTATAATAAAAGAAAAGTCACTTTTGTTCAAGATGGAAAAAGATAATATGCTACTTTTATAATCAAATTTTCAAACCGTATGGGGCAAAGGAAAATGGCCAGGCAATAGCCCAGATCTGAATCCAATAGAACATCTATGGAGTATTCTTAAAGAATCCATGACCAAGAAATAGGGAAGAATTAATCAAAAGAGTTGAAAAGGCTTGGAGCGAGATTGATAAGAATACAATTAACAATATCTGTCGCTCTTTTTCAAAAAGATTCCAAGAAATGCTAGTGGTGGAAGTACTGATTACTGCTATTTAAATGTTACAAATAAATTTTTATTATATTTTTATCTATAGAAGTTTTTGAGTTATTTCTATTTTATTTGAAAAATGTCCAAATTTACTTGAGCCACCCAGTATATGTTGTAGATTGAATTATGAGAAGTGAGTATAAAGCAAGAATGACAAAAATAGAATCAACAGATATAGAAGTTTCTATCTAAAATAAATAAGAGTTTTCAAAAATGAGTTTTTTTATATATTTACTTATCATTTAAAGTCAACAAACCCTTAAACTACAATGCCTACTTTTTTGTTTGAAGCCCACTAATTAAATATGCTTACAAAATAAAGAAAACTCGTTGTAAAAAGATTGTAAATAAATAGTTTATTGAAAAAATAAAAAAATTTAGTGAAGGGAAATCGGTATATTAGTAGGTTGATAAGCTCGATGGCTTGTACTAGAGCATCAGCGCTAGTGATGGGACATGAAATTTCATCAAAAACTTAATTTGTTAATAACTTTTTAAAAAGACTTTATATCGATTTGGGATCTTTATAAACCTAGTTTATGATACAAACACACTATCTGAACCTATTTTTGTCAAAAAATATTAATTATTTTTTTATGCTATGATGTTTTGTAATTTACTGCTAAAATTGGTTGGGTTTAAGCTCAGTTCATTGATGATTTAATTCTTGGACTTTGATTTTCTTTTTAATAAAACTATTTATTCCAAAATGTTATGAATGGTTAAAGCTTTTTATATGCCAAATTTCATGTCTTTATTTCTTGAAAAGTTTCAATTCGGTCCACTTGAATTTTGATCGATATTTTTGACTTTCTAACGCAAGCTGAAGGATAAATATTTATTTTTATGAATGTATCAAAAGATGCATTGAATATTATATTAAATTTCACTAGCATTTATCCTATATTTATTGAGCAATCAACTAAGTTACACAAAATGTAATGAAATTTCATTGAAAAAACATTGATTTTCCCCATCACTAATCAGCGCAACAGTTAGGTATGATACCCTATTAAGCCAACTCGACATTATAAAATATTTGATAAAATTCAAACTTTATTAACTCAATGCTCTTTTAACAATTGGTATGATTCAAATAAGAGATCTATTCAAAAATGACTCTAACATCATAAAACTAATCAGATCATCCTATGAAATCGTGATTAATAAGCAAGTCGGGTTGAAATGAAAAAAATTATATCAATATATAAGACGTTTTTATTTGGATTCTCAGTAACTTAATTTTATGTTTTTCCTATGATATTTTGTTAGATTTACAAGTATCATAAGCTGCCGATTAGATGAAGGCGCTTGACATATTTGATTTTATACCAATTATTAGCTGATACATATTTTGATAATAAGTTTCGACTCAAAACATCATTATTTTTCTTATGAAAAGTACAGCCCTTTACATTCTCAAAAACATTTTTTGCAAAGTTTGAATGAATGTATTGAATGCCAAAACCAGTGACAATTCGATATTAAATGAATGCCAAACAAGACAGAAATGTAATTTTTGTAACACATCAAGCAAATATTTCTGTTACAACTGTTATACCACTATTGGATTTTCCGAAGATCAAATACCAAAAGTCCTTCTCCCATTACCTTTGAAAATGTACTCCCCTTCTTCTAATATTGATTAGTATAAAGCATAAAAAAGAGAAGAATGGAAAATCTACAGGGATCCATGCCAAAATATTAGTTAAAGAACAAGTAGACATCATTTATTATCCTAATCCTGATATGAATTTAGGTAGAAAATCTTTATTGCTTTATCCTAGTTCTGTATCATAGCATATTATTTATTTTATTGTTATAGAAAGCGAAGAGTATGAAGCAATTAGTAATGGAAGGAAAGAATATTCAAGATTATGAGGAAATTATAGTAATCGAAGGAACTTGGTATCAAGCAGAAGCGATGTTGAAATATGATACCAGATTTTCAGATGTACAACACATAACTTTTGAACACCAATATGAGACTATATTCTGGAGATTCCAAAATAAGTTAGATACAAGTTATTTGGCTACTATTGAAGCGATCTATTTCGTTTACAAAGAACTAATTTCACTACAGAAGGTTTATACAAATGATGTGGATGATTTGCTTTATTTCTATCTCTTCTTTTATCAGCTCATTCAAGATATTTATAAAAATAACAAAGAGCTTACATTTACTAATAGACATGTCTCTGATTATATTAAATATTGATTTATATATAATACTTTAAATGTATTATTTGTTGCTCTATTTTTCGATATTTACTCTCCGTCTTTTTTAGAGCCTCAGGATTGCATTTTGATCACAATCGCGATTTTATAGTGTCAATTAAGGGTCGGGCATGACTAGAGGTGTTCACGGCTTAGGTTACAGCTAGCCATGGCTAACAAGTGTTTAGTCACGGCTAGCTTTTTAATGATTTAGTTGCAGCTAGCCACAAATACTAAGGGCGGAAAGACATTTTGAACTCACTTTATTAATTAAAATTAACTCACAAGCAGACTTTGGTTAACTTCGGGAGTCTGACGTCAAAATAAATTTAAATTTTGAAAATTTCGTAATTTTAATTTTAAGTCGTAAAAACTCACTTATATCATGATTTTGAAAGAACTCTTCCAGATTTTACGAGACAAAACATCAATTATCGATTACTGTATACAGATGGGACTCATCAGGGATGAATGGGAATGTCCAAAATGTCATAACCCGATGACTCAATCAATTGAAACCGAATCTTCTAGGTGCTTTAAACGAGTAGATTGCATTAAATGCAACACCAAGTATTCGATTTATAAAGATTCCATTTTCCAAAATTCAAAAGTAAATGCAGGTACTATTTTGATGCTGGTTTACTTTTGGTCCATCGATCTTCCAATGACAGGTGCAGTCAGAGAATGTGAATGGACCCTATCAACAGTGTCCCTTTGGTATTCTAGGCTTCAAAGTATTGCAACATTGAAAATGATAACCTTTGAAGATCAAAAGATTGGTGCATTGGCTGTGAGGTTGAGATTGATGAATTCTTGATCTCAAAAAGAAAGTACAACAGGGGCAGAGTCCCTGTAGGACAAAGACAATGGATTTTTGGAGGCATCTGTAGATCCACCAATGCGGTGTTTATTGAATTTGTGGCTGATCGGAAGCGAGATACATAACTGAAAGTCATTTCAAGAATGATCGCAAATGGCTCAAAGATTATCAGCGATTGCTGGAGTGGATATTTAGGTCTTGAAGAATTCCTGAGTGAGCATTCGTACACTCATGCGACCGTTAATCATAGTTTGAATTTTGTTGATCCAGAAAATGGTGCACATATACAATCGATCGAAGGATTTTGTTCCGTTCTAAAGCGCAAACTACGAAAACGAGGCAGCAACCACGGGGATTTGGAGTGTGTATTCGAAAAAATTCAAGAAGACCTGTATAAGAAAAGGTATTCAGGGCACATATTTGAAAGATAATTGAGGATATAGGGCTTTATTTTAATTAAATTCAATAAATTTAGTGTTAAAATTAAAATAAAAGATTTTGAAAATTTAAATTTATTTTGTCGTCAGACTCCCGAAGTTAACCCAAACTTTTTTATTAGGTCATTTCGCGCAAAGAGAGACTCGACTTTTGTTTAATTACGCCTTTAATAATATCAAGATTTTTAAATTAATTTATATATACTACAAGCTTTATTTATAAATAATTATATTTTGAATATTATCATGAATAGCTTGAAAAAAATTAAAATTCAATTTCAGATAAAGAACACCGGATTTTCATCAAATTTGGCGTAATCTTGGGACACAGTTCTGGGACAATTCATAAAGAATTAGTTGAATCAATTGGAAATAGTGCCTATAAACTAAATATAGTCAAACGTTTAGTTACTAAGCTTAAGAGAGGCTACAATGTGGTCGAAGATAACAGAGGAGGTGATACAAGTGATGTCTCGAAAAAAAAGTAATAGATAAAATTAAAGAATTGTTGGTCCAAACTAGAACATGATCTTGTCTCGAACTTTCCATGTGGGTGAATTGTAGTAAAACAACAGTATTTCGATATTTAACAGAAGATGTACAAATGAAAATTTTATTAAGTAAATGGGTATCTCATTTTCTCACGGATAAACAAAGAGAACATAGAGTGTTAGCATGTAAAAACAATATGTAACTATTATCTAGACAAAAAAACTTAATTAATCGAACTTTGGCAATAGATGAAACTTGGGTGTCTTTATATATGCAACCCCAACGTGACCAGATNTTAATCGAACTTTGGCAATAGATGAAACTTGGGTGTCTTTATATATGCAACCCCAACGTGACCAGATTCGATCATGGAGAAAAAGAATGAAGACCTACCTGAATTTGTACTTCAATCTAAATATGAAAAAAGATAATGCTAATATTAGCAATGGATTTTCAAAGTGTTGCTTATTGGAAGCTCTGTGCTCCTAAAGAGACTGTAACTTCAGATGTCTATAAAAACTTCCAAGTTGAATTATTAAGCAAATAGTTACCTGATAACAAATTCAAGGTGCCTATAATATTACATAATAATTCTAGACCACATAAATCAAATCTTATAAAGCAGTATTTTATTGATGAAAATATTCGGGTTTGGGATCATCCTCCCTATAGCCCTGATATTAGTACACCTGATTTCAATTGTTTATGGCAATTAAAGAGGAAGTTAAAAGAGAATATTTACGACAATTGGAATGAACTAGAAATTCAGCTAGAAAGTGCAATTCTGGAGCTTAATTCTAAAGGTTTTATGAATGGTATCCAGAAGCTACCCGAAAGATGGATAAATGTAATAGATGCAGAATGTTTGTTTATCTATAAACATAGTAATTTTTAAATTAAAAATTTAAAAATTTTCGAGTCCCTATTTGCTCGGAACACCCTAATATTATCGATTGGTGTAGGTGTGACAGCTTGTGATGTAGGAGTAACAGGAGTTTGGGCAGGATTGGTGACAGAAGCAATAGAGGAAATCTCAGAATTAATAAATTCCCCGCATAACAAAATTAATAAAACTTTCATTTTTTATTTGGCGATATTTGGTGGTTTTTATATTATTTTTAGCCATTCTTTTTGAGTTTGGCTGAAGGATCGTAAAGTCTTGATAGAACATAAAAGTAGAATGTATTTAATATATAAAATATTTTGACATTTTATTTATTGTATTTTTAATTTACATTTCGCCTTTGTTTTTGTTTTTGAAAACTGCTAGATTTATACCGAAATTGAACGTGGCTTAAAAAGTTGCAAATGATTTGTGTAAATTGCGGTTCAGATAATTATTGTGAAAAAATATTGTGTAATTGATCTTTATTTTTCAATTATCATCTTATCAAATAGTCTATAATTTTCCGAGGGTAAGAGTTAGCTGGGTGTCCAATGAATCAGGAGAAAAGTCGTTGGAAAAGATCGACATGCATATAATGCAAAAATCGCCAAATAACATGGCTTAAAATTTACACAAAATTGATTTTCATCGTACCAATTCAAATATTCGTGGTTTGTGATTTAGAGCAAACCGACATTGATTTTACAGTGCAAAATCACCCTAATGGTAAATAAAGAACCAATTGAAAATCTAAAGAAAAAGGGCCGAAGTTTCAAGATTAGGATAAATACATGGCTAAAAATTTCAACTTCTGAAAATGAATTTCTCTTTCTTGTTAACTTTAGGCTCCGTCTTTACAGGTTATCATACTGCGAGAATATTGAAAAGTATCATCCAAATTTATTAATCGATTATTAGGAGACAATATGAGATGTGCTTGTCCGAAAGGGGATGTGATATGTTCACAAACATGTCTAAGCACTAGAATACGATACGAAGGTATTTAAGCATGTTTGATTTTTGTATAGCAAAAGCACATAATGGTTGTTTACAATCCTGTAACGAAAATATCAATTCTTGTACCTTGAACTGTCTTCAAATATACAATGATAACGTCTTGAACATCATAAACTTCAGCGATGACAAGTCTTCTAAAACTGTTTCTACGATCAAATCGTCTCCTACTGAAAATGAGGATGACAATAAAGAGAACGAAAGCAAAAACCAAGATGAACAGAATGAAGCTAGCGAAAATGAAGATGAACAACCTACCAAGAAAGGCAAAAAGAAAGAAATACGACCTAAATCGAAATCTAGAAAAGATGATGACGAGGTAGATATTGATATTAGTCCTTCTGAGTCTTTTTATAAGTTTGGATACTTCTCGTTTGTGATTTTCATCTTTATTTAATTAAACTTCCCTTTAATAGATTAATCTTTCCTTGCCTTTGTTCTATTAAGCAAAACATAATCCAAAATACAGCCTTTTTCAAAACTTTTGAGCTTTAATCCATTATGGAGCGTTTGATGTTAGAAGCTTGTATACATTTAATGCAGACAAATATATCTCAATGTGATTAATTCCAACTCGATCATAAATCAAAGTTTGATGAGTTTTTCAACACGAGAGAATCTGTTATTCATAAATTGTATAAAAGTATATGGAAAAGAAGAGATAAAAATGATAAGCAACTTTATTAATCAACATCCATGGATAGAAACAGCCAAAACTAAGCAGGTATATAGAATTTATTTAATAATTTAGCAATGTATTGATAATATCCAATTACTTGAAAATTCTTATATTGACGAATACAAAAAAGAGTAACTTTACTTAATATAATATATAGTAATGTACAAGGCGAATTTATCGATTTTTTGGCTGAAAAACTAAAAGAAAAACATATAGAACACTTAAAACAGAAATTTGAATCTTTTGATAGCCAAATTAAGTATTCTAAATATAACTTATTTTATATAGATACTTTTCTGATATATTGAACAAGATTAAACAAGATCAATATAGCGAGGATGAACTTAAGGCTCTATATAAACAATTCTTTAAAATCGATTATGTCGATAAGCAATTAAAAGTTGAACCAGAAAAAGAAGCTTTATCTCCTACTTCAGTTATTGATGATATAAGTGATAAAGGTACTTAGTTATATTTATTTAAAATTATCTTTAGCTTTACCAGAAGAAAAAGTTGAAGAGATTGAAGTCCCTATTTTGACCATTCCAGAGCTTAATACGGAAGTTAAAAGTATTTGTTCTGGTTTTAATATTTAAGGTGACAAAGATGATATTTCGAATGAGGAAGACAAAGAAGAATCTGTAAGCCCACAGCCTACTCCCTTCACAGGTATATTACTCTACATTTAACTAACAATTAGATAGATTTATGGACAGAAATAAAGAACCCGAAGAAGTTATTGGTATTTGTCAAATTTATAACGTTTAGGTGTTTCAGTGGAAGACATTACCGGTATATTTAGCTTATTAAAATATAGAGATCGTAATTGAAGATACTAAAAAATTGGAATCAAGCCCAGCACCTGGAGATGTAGATAAAACATCTTTTTCAAGTCCCAAATCAGACAAACCATATATCCATTCAGGCAGTCAATCACCTATTCAAAAGAATGAGGTCATAAAAAGAGAACGACAAAATTCATTGAGTATACAGAACAGATATTAATATTTAGTTGTTGATGAGACTAAAAGATGGAAAAGATTGGCTTTATTAACTATAGAAAATATAGCTAATCATAAAAATGCTTCTATATTCTTACAAGCCGTCAAGAAACTTGATTTGCCAGATTATGATGAAATGATAAAGTTTCCCACCGATTTGGGCAAGATAAAACAACAAGTTCGAGATAATATAATAACAAATGCCAGTGAGCTGAATAAAGAGCTATTATTGATGTGTACTAATGCTATAATGTATAATTTGGAAGGTTCTCCTGTATATGATATGGCGTTAGAAATGTTGGATTCTGTTGAATTTAACTTTAATTCGCTTTCTCCTACTCTTGAAGCAGTTTCTTTGCCTAAAAAGAGATCTAAGTCTAATCAGGGAACTTAGGCTTTTATTGTCTTTACCCTAATTAAAATGTCGTTCTACGAATTTAAATTTCGAGTTATCTCACAAGATAAAGTTGAAAATTGTTTTCTAAGCGCACTTTTTAATTGATTGTCTAAAGCAGACCATTTATTATGATCTAAGTAATACGTCACTACTGTACTATTTATTAATTATTCATAGTAAGTTTGCATAGATCAAATGAGTACAATTTTATAAAATCTTTATTATTTTAAATAAGAATTAATCAATGGTAAGGGGAATTAGCTCATTTGGTAGAGCGTCCGCTTTGCATGCGGAAGCCGCGGGGATCGATGCCCCGATTCTCCATTTAATATATATTTTTGCCAAAATAAAGTTTGCACATTAAATTAAACACTACCACAATTTTTACTACATTTGGGCTTTCTGGATCAGAGAAGTGCTCGAAAACGCTTTAAATTATACAAAAATATAATAGAATATACGGCTGATGTTCATTTTGTATTTTCAATCAATTTCCAGCCACTTCTATTCGGAAATCCCACACATAGGATGTTGTGTAGTAAAAATTTGGGCGGTACAGTGTCAGCCAAAATCGTTCCAATATTTTTGAAATCAAACAAAAAATCGAAAAACTCTGAGAACATTTGATGAAAAAATCTAAAATTAATAAAATATATTCATTATCAATAAATGTATATTCTATCAAATTTTCAAATTAATATATTGAATATTAAATAAATTACAATAAAATTAAAATTCCATTTATTGGAACGATTTTGACCCCAACTTGAAAAAAATACAAAAAACCTCATAAAATTCTAATTAGAATTCGAATCAGAAATTTTTTTATAAAAATTATAGATACAGGGCCTTGCCTTAATCTAGCTCTAAATTTAATTAATATAAAATCAAATTGAATCAATGTAACAAGGGCTTGAATCAATATAGTCCCAGCTTCAATCGATTATCATTATATTTTTTAATGTATGACGGTATTGTTTTAATTTAGCTTAATTTTGCATAATATATTTTATGCACATTGGAATGGCTAAAAAATATACTGGCCCTTTAAACTAAGTACTTTAAATATAAAAATAATCTTATAATATATGCATCACCTTTATAATAATATATATATTAAAATCAAAATGACCTGTTTTAACCTCCTCCTCTTCTGGAATCTGTCAATATCTATGATAAAAAGTAAAATCAAACGTAAAATAAAAATCATGAACAATATAACTATAATAAAACATGTATAAGAATAAACACAATGAATGCATAAAATTTGTATATTATTATTCTGTTTCATTGCAAAACCCATTTAAGTGAAGATTAAAATTCAAAAAAATATTCTTAATAAAATAGTATAGGGTGAATATGCCTAATTGTGATCGGAAATTGCATTGGTTCACTTAAACTAAACAAATAATACAAAATGTAAATTTATAACAAGTTTATAATATTACGCCGTTTCACGCAAAGAGATAAAGGAAAAAATTTAAATAAAAAATTCATTATGAGATATAAAATGATGAAACTTTGTAGTTTATATATATGAACCTTCTACTTTTATTTCATCGCTCCATCTTTCAGCTAGCTGCTGAATACCATTCGTATGACCCTTTATATTAAGTTCCTAGATAATACTCTCTAGTTGTAATTCAAACTCTTCCCAATTGTCATAATCATTTTCTCTTAACTTCCTCTTTACTTTAACAAAACAATTAAAATCAGGTGGAATTATATTTGGACTATATCGAGGATGATACTAAGTGCGGATTTTGTTATCATCAAAAAAAGCCATTGCAAGCTTTGATTTATGAGGTCTTGCATTATCTTGTAAAGCCATAGGATACTTGAATTTCTTATCAGGTAGCCATTTTAGTAAAACTTCATTAATAAAGCCTATATAGACTTCTGAAGTTACCGTCTCTTTAGGTGCACAAAGCTTCCAATATACAACACCATTATAATCCATTGCTAGTATAAGCATTCTTTTTTTCTGATAGTTTGATTGTGCTACAATTTGTGGTGGACTTTCGTCCTTAGTTCTCCAAAATCGAGACTGGTCACGATGAGGTTGCATATATAAAGTAAGCCAAGTTTCATCATAGCCAATGTTCTGTTTATTAGGGTTTTTTGTTTTGATAACTGCTCCAAATTATATCTACATCTAATACTCTATGTTCTCTTTGTTCCTGTGTGAGAAAATAAGGAACCCATTTGCTCAATAATTTCTTCATTTGTAAATCTTCTGTTAAATACCGATAAAAAGTAGCTTTGCTACAATTTATTAACATGAAAAGTTCGAGGCACGACCATACTCTACTTTGAGCAAGATATTCTTTAATTTTCTCAATTGAAATTTCTTTTATTAAATGATTAGTTGTATCTCCTCCTTTAGTGTCTTCAACGCAATTTTGGCCCTTATTAAACTTAGAAACCATATTTTTACTGTATTATATTTATAGGTCTTTTCTCCTATCGTTTTAACTAATTCTTTGTGTATTATTCCAGAACTGTGGCCTAGAATTACTCCAAATTTGATAAATACACGTTGTTCTTAATCAGTTATTGGATTTTTCAATTTTTGCAAGTTATCCATTATAGTAATTTAAACAAATATGCTTTAAAAATAAAGCTTAATTTATAGAAAATATTATATATAAATCTTGGCACTAGATATTAATTTGCATATTTATTATTAATTAAAATTCGCTTACCTTTTTGCGTAAAACGGCGTAATAAAACTAAAATTAAGAAAATATATACAAATTTAACTCAATAAACACTCGAAATGAACAAAAAGATATAGAAATAAACCTTTAGGTGTGAAAACTATTTTACAATTCATATTATTTGGTTTTATATTCTTAAAATAGTTTTATGTGAGAAACCTATCGATTACTACTTTGTATAAAAGTTGTATTTTGGCCACTTAAAAGAAGTCATTATATTGTGATAAGTGAAAAAGTAGGGAACAACATACAAAAAAATAATTAAATAATATAAATATTTTATTTTTATTTTTAATTTATTTTACATACATTTCATAATGTCTGATTTTGATTTTGGCCATTTCATTTCCGCATATATTATTAGAACATTTTTTTAGAAAATTTTATATTAGATTTTCTTTCACATTTTTATTTTGTAAAAATTCCATTTATCGGTGTATTTTATTGTTTAAAAGTACATAAACTGTACTTTATTAATAATTTTTGTTTACTTTTGTCGTATTTTGGGTTTTTAGTAGTAAGTTAGATGCATTATCTACTTTGACTAAAGCTTGGTGGTTATTTCCGGAAATGACTAGTCATTATTGATAATAACTAGTTATTTCTGGTAATGACAAAATTATCCACATTGACTGCAACATATATAATAATCAAGTCATAATCTACAAAATTTCATCATTGATATTAACCGACTATAGATTTTAAATCAAAAAAAACATGTTTCACAATTACGCACTTCTGCATGAATTTTCATGCAGATTTCCACATACTATAACTGATTATCTATTTATTTTTTTACAATTTTGATTTTTATAATCAATTAACAGATAATTTAAGATTATGTTTATAAATAATTTTCCTATTAGACTTAGTTTAGATCGAGTAATTGTAATCATTACATGTCTGCTTCAAATCTGTTTAGCCATAAAACTTTAAAAATTGATCACACCAAAAATAAATTAAAGAAATAAAAAACAAATATTGCAAACTTAATAAATAGTTCTAACGATAGCAGATAATTTCTTTCTGCTTTAATAATTAAGTTACTGATACGAATAAAATCGGCCATCACAATTAGGCACATTGACCCAATGAAAATTAAGCAATGCAAGATAAGTTCATGGAAGATCCGAAAAAAGTTGAATTAGGCCCTGAGTTTAGAGATGGAAAAGTGCAAAGATGCTCTTTTACATTTTAAAAATAAATTTATTATTAAAATTGAATTAAGCTTAACATTGTTCTCCATTATAAGCCAAATCGACATATTTTCTCATATTTGTTAAAATAATTTTCAAAAATTATATTTCCGTCTTTTTTAATTTCATTAATAACCGTATTTACATAGTTATGAATGTCATGGTTGGTATTAGGAAATGGCCTAATAGAGGAATATCTACTCTTTATAAGGGAAAATATTTCCTCTATCGGGTTGAGAGAAGGACTATATACAGGCAAATATGTTAACCCTATATTTTTAGATTCGCACCAATTTTTAACATCAGAGCTATGATAAAACCTTACATTATCGAGAATTATTGTATTATTGCTTGTTAATTCGTTATTTTCAAAAAAAAATTTAGAATATCTAAAAGCTGACCTTGTTATGTGCACCATTAATCGTTTTATAGGAAATGATACCATTAGTTGAAAACAGACTAAGTAAAGAGACATTTCGGATCAACCTCATTTTCCTGCCCACTGGCCAGGAAATTAATGTTGATCACTTTTTAAAAAAAAATTTCAACCTTAAATGAATCCTGAACAATTAGAAGAATTGTAATTTCTAAGACGTCCGAAGAATTGATTATATGGTTGGTGTCCTATGAATATTTGAAGAATGAAATGATTTGTTCTTCATGTAATGTTCATATGACCTTGGTAAAGAATAACTATAGTCAAGACAAGGTTTGCTGGAGATGTAAGAATACACAGTGCCCAATTAATAGGCCTAGAATAAGTATTTGTGCCAGAAGCTTCTTTAATGATTTAAAAATTCCTTTCAAGACTGTATTCAAGGTGCTAATTGCTTGGAGTGTTGATCAACCTTTACACTTCATATTAAAAAAATATAGTATTAGTGAAGGCACTTTAAAACAGCTAATTGATAAGCTTAGAGAAAGAATTACTGAGGATACCAGAGTAAATTTCAGAAAACTTGGAGGGCCTGGAAGAGATGTCCAGATTGATGAAACAATGCTCAATTATAAATGTAAAAGTCACAGAGGTAGATCTCCTACAAACAGGACTGATGCCCTTTGCATAACTGAATATGAGGAAAATATAACCAATGTGATTGCTAAAGTTATCCCAGATAAGAGTGCAAGCACACTAATTCAAAATATCTGTGAGAATACTGTCTCAGGTTCTACTATTCATACAGATGAACACAAGAGCTATTCTTCATTAGGTTCCCTTGGTTTTAATCATGTAACAGTCTGTCATAAGTATAACTTTGTTGACAAGATAACAGTAATTCACTCTCAAGGAGTAGAATCTTTTAATAATGAATTAAAACTCGAAATCAAAAGAAGGAAAGGTATTAAGACAGAACTGAGATCCCAATTTCTTGAAGAATTTTGTTGGAAGTTCAATAATAAAAAAGATCGACTTGCAAAGGCTCTTGACTTAATTAAATTAATATGATTATTTGTAGTTTTTTATTGAACATTTTTTTTAAAAAAAGTGTAATTTTTATGCTTGGGCAGGAAAATAATGTTGATCTGACATTTCTGCTACGGTTATTCGCGACGCTTCTAATTGCGTCAGTATTTGAAGGTGAATAACTGTAGCAGGTTCCGGTATGTAAGTTAAAACCCCTCTCATCGAGATAAATTATCCGAGAGTTTGGTATCTGACTCATTTCTCGTGCAAACTGTATTCTTAGATTTATTAATTCAGGTTTAAACACTTTAGCTGCTCTATTTTAAGCACTTTCCTTGTTATTCCTAAATTTTTCAATGAGCGACAGACAGTAGATGGAACCACTCTTGGTAAATTCATATTTACCATTTTTTCTATCATTCCTTTCTGAGTTAAAGCGCAATCCTCGTGTACAATCAATGGAAGCGCCATCGATATACTAGATTATTCTATAGCCGGTTTTCTTCCAAGCTTTTGGAAATATTTTCAATTCCTACATTGTTTTCTTCAGCTTCTTCTATCTTTATTAAATTTCTTCTTATGACACCAATTGATAGATGGGTAACTCTTGCAATAGCTACTAATTTTTGATTTTCTGATGACATTTTTGATTATTTTTAATATATCCGTAGTTATGCGAACTCTTTTTTTCTTTTATTATTCGGATTTACTCCTTCTAATGATAGAGAATTACTTGTGCAATTGATATGATTCTGATTGTAGATAGTAGAAGTCTCTTGAGTAAGTTGGGAGCTAGTAAAATTCTGATTGTTCATTTATTTTGCCATTTTGATTTTTTACGATATTTAAGTTTTTATTTTATTCATGATGCATATTTATTTAATGTTTTGCAAAAGAAGGCTAAATTGAAACAATCCTATCATACATTAAAAAATAAAACCTATATTAATTGAAATCAGGGCTATATTGATTAGCGCATCTAATATAGATAAATTACAGATATGTGTATTACAGATCATCGATAAAAAAATCTTATTACAGATAAATTACAGTTACAAATGTTACGTAAAAGCATGCTTAAATGAGACTGATTGAAGGGTCTTTTGACTAATGACGCGGAAAGTATTATTCAAACGAGCTTCAATTTTTAGAGCTGAATTTTCTCGTAATTTCTTTCAAACAATTAATTGAAGTCGAAATGAGTTTAGAATTTGTAATATATACTAGCAAGCGAAATAAATTGCCAGTTTGGAAATACTTTCTAAGAGAAAAGAATGGAAATTCGGCAAAATGTAAGCGTTGTGAAAAGATCTTGAAAACAACAGGAGGATCATCTGGACTGAAATCACATTTGGAATCTCAGCATGGAATTAAATTAGCTGAACCTTCAGCTAGCACAGATAGTGAAGCTGCTCCAGCACCCAAAAGTAAAAAAGTGAGGAATATTTTCACAAAGATAAGATAACATTAAGAATTGCAATATCAAGAATGGTGGCAGTAGATGGATTACCTTTTTCTGTATTCATCACTTCTAATACTATACGAGAAGCATTAAAATTTCAGTATAAAGAACAACTTCCAAAATCTGCTTCAACGATAAAAAATATGGTTATGGAAGTTACTGTACAAGCTGAGTTAGAATAAAAAGAAATTATCTGCCGTTTGAAATCAAATGGATCTAATTTTTCGCTTATAATTGATGAATGGACTTCAACACGTAACAGGAGATATGCTAATTTAATTCTAACAAATGAAACAAGGACTTAGAACCTTGGATTAATCAGAATTAGAGGAAGTTTTACTTCAGAAGCAGCATTTGAACTTAATCAAAGCAAATTTGGAAAAATGTGAATTATCTGTAGAAAGTGATATTGTTGCAATTATTTCAGACGGTGCAAGCGTTATGACTAAATTAGGAAAAGTTACCCCATCAGATCAACAATTATGGTTAGCTCATGGCTTGCAATTATCTATTTGTGATGTGTTTTATAAGAAGAAATTAGACAATCAAATTCCCAATTCAGAAGCAGACGATGAGACTGAAGTTGGTGTTTCGGATATCAATCAAAAATTTAATGAACTAATTAACAAAGTAAGAAAAATTGTGAAGATGTTTCGAAAATCTCCAAAGAAATCAGATATTTTTTACAGTCATGTTGAAGTTGATTTGAAAAAGACAGTCATGCTAATATTGGATACAAAAACAAGATGGTCAAGCATGTTGGCAATGATACAAAGGTTCGTACTTTTACAAAACAGTGTTAGAAAGGTACTCATTGATTTAAACACCGAATTTTGCATTGATGATAACGAATTGCAAATACTCACTTAAATCATCAATGTCCTAGAACTTGTGAAGATAGCTCTAGAAGCGATTTGTAGAAGAGATGCCAATCTTCTTACTTCCGATGCTGCAATAAATTTTTTATTCAAGAAGCTAGATGATCTGAATACTCCAATCAGTCAAGATTTGCTGAAACGTTTAAAGGAAAGGATTAAAGAAAGAAGAACAAAGCTTGCTTCGTTGCTACAGTATTTGCATACGGGTTCTTTCGATATGTTCAAAGATCATGATACGTTCAAGCCACCACCAAAATTCCAATTAATTCAATTGATGAAGAACCTCTACATGCGTTTGTACTCTAACGATCAAATTATTTCAGTAACTGATGAAGAGAGGCTAACAGAAAGCGTGTTACCAATTACACCACCGATTAGTATTTCTGAACAACTTCAACTGGAATTAAATACAATTAGATTACCAAAACTCAAAGAACCAAACACCAAAGCTTTGGACCAAACGTTAAAGATGGAAATGACTTTGTTTAAAGCGAAAGGGAATAAGGGAACAGTATTAAATCTGTTGTATCAATGCCTTTTAACAGTTCCTCCAACTAGCGTTGAAGTTGAAAGGGCATTTTCATCAGCAGGATACATATGTAATAGGTTTCGTTCTTCGTTAAACGATGATACATTGAATGCTTTATGATTTCTAAGATTATATTTTAAAAATAAGCAACAGCAAATTGATCTGTAAAATATCGATAATTTATCTGTAATTTTTAAATAAAAAACTGTAATACAGATTATCGATAATTTTCAAAACCTATTTGTATTGGATGCCCTAATATTGATTCAATTGGATTTTACATTGATTAAATTTGGAGCTAAATTAAGGCAAGGCCCTGTAACATGAAGATATCGGATACCAAAAACAGTGAAAGTATTCAATCTTTATTTGCTGGTGAATCATATGGCAAAATATCAAGAAAATATAGAGTTAGTAAGAGCACAACTTATAGAATTGCTATAAAAAATAATTTAAACAAACTTAATGAATTAATGAATCCTGCAGGGCATTCACTAAAGTTAAATTAAAGAGACGAAACAACTATTGTGCGAATAATTGAATCTGGAGAATGTACCACCGCCGTAGAAGTATCCAGATATTTATTATCAAATCTCGAAATGAAGATAAGTTCTTCGATTAAAAGGCTTTTACGTAGAATAGGTATGAAGTCTGCTAGAAAAGTCAAAGAACCGTATTTAAGTCCGAATCATTGCAAATAAAGACATGAGTTTGCTAAAAGGTATAGAAATTGAACCATAGAAGATTAGAAGCATGTGGTTTGGTCTGATGAAACTAAAATAAATAGATTTGGTAGCTATGGGCTAAAATAGTGTTGGAAATCTAAAGAAAAAATGCTTAAATCTAGATATGTAGGCCCTACATTAAAGTCTGGAGGAGATTCTATCATGATATGGGGCTGCATGACTCCATTTGGACCCGGCCTGATAACAAGAATTAATGGGATGTTAGAGTCAGACTTATATTGCGGTATTTTAGGCTATGAATTTCTCAAGACATTAGATTATTATGAAATCCCTTTAACTGATGTGATTTATCAATACGATAATGACCCCAAACATACATCAAAAAAACCGAAAAACGCTTGTTAGATCTCAACATCAAAGTGCTCGATTGGCCAGCAGAGTCTCCGGACTTAAATCTAATCGAGCACCTTTGGATGTAGCTTAATCTCGATCTTTCTAAATATGGTGCTATTGCTATTGGAGTATTAGAATTAATTATGGAACAGACTTCAAGAAAAATGGAATGCTATTAATAAAGAAACATGTTTAAAGTTGATTATAAGCATGCCTAATATAATTGAGCAAGATTTTAAGTCTAAAGGCGCCTATACAAAATATTAAAATAGTCGGTGTCAAAATCGTTCCAATAAATTTTATTTTAATTTTATTGTAATTTATTTAATATTCAATATATTAATTTGATAGAATATACATTTATTGATAATGAATATATTTTATTAATTTTGGATTTTTTCATCAAATGTTCTCAGAGTTTTTCAATTTTTTGTTTAATTTCAAAAACATTGGAACGATTTTGGCTGACACTGTACGTATAATTTCCTTTATAAAACAGTTATATAAAGCAATATTTTATTTATAATTAACTCGAAAATAACTCATCAAAGCTCATATAATTGATCTCCCAAAGATAAATTCATTGTAAAGATAAATAACTCTTTTATGTTGATAAACCAAGAATACGACAATACCCAAAATAATAATCAAAAATGCTTTGAAAGCCTTCTTTCTGATTCTAGTGCTATTGATATCAATATCCATCATCATATTTTCTAGTCCACATAATTGCTAAAGATAAAAACAATAATGTTACATTAGAGTTAGGAACAGGATTGTTTTCAGGGATAGGCATTTCTCTACCCGTCTCATAAATATCAGCTATAACTCGATTTATAACAATGGGATTCTGCACTAGTGCCCTATTTATATTTTGAGTCTGAAGTTCTGTAGCAGTAGGATGTGTTGGTCTACCTTCCCTTACATTTCTAATATACTCATCTCTTCTAATAATTTCGGACACAGTAGGGGATGTTCTATTGTATCGAAGCTGATTTTCAATAGAATTTGGAGGTGGATCACTAAGTCTCATTCTACTCATATCCAATTCAGCAATATCTACATTTCTATGATCGACGATCAACGAATTTTCATCCTCAACTTCTGTGTGTTCGGCTGTAGGTAAATTCTCATCTAAACGATCCGGTTTTTCGTACTTATATTCTGAATCACAATATTTCACATGACTTGTAACGGACTCATTTTGTCCTAAATTGAGATCAAAGAACGAATTGATCATTATAGTGTAGACAGAAGCACCAAAGTCCGAAAAACCAGAAAATTGTAGATTTTTTCTAATAAATTGCATATATGTCGAATCTTCTTTTAAATATCTAATAAGCATCGCATAACCCTTCAATATTAATAAATATGTATCTACTTTCAACTCTTTCATAAGAAGTAAAGCATAAAACAAAGATACAACGCTTTCCTGAGAAGAGTAACTAGATAAAGAAATAGAAAAATAATCTAAAGAACCATCTAAACTTGAATAAAGCAAATTACAGTATTTCTGTATTCCAAACAAGACCAAAACAGTAAAAATTCTATGGATCCAAAGTTTTCTGGCAACTCTCTAAAAATAATTTATTATTTATACAATTTGACCTATATATAGTCTTTCAGATACCTTAGACGCCTCTTCTTGATCAATATGATCATACGTAGATATAAAAAAGATGATGAAAAAAGATAACAATATAGGCAGAAGAGACCACTTCAAACAATAAGTTGGTACATTATTAACCATCAAGTTAATTAAACCAATGCCGAGAATATCTAGAATTTATAAACAGGTATATTTACGAGACATTAAAGCGACTAAATAAAGACTATCAAAGATATTCAAGATGTTAGAATGTGCTATCCCAAATAAAGAACTTCTTCTAAATTTTATCAAAAGGGGTTTATAATCGGAATAAGGACGACTATCTAACTGTCTCAAAGAATATTGTATCAACAATTCCAGATGTTCTTTGATTTTAGGATCACATTTTTCACATTTGAGATTGCAATTTCTTTTGATCTCTTTTTCTTTCTTATCCAAATTCTGATATATTAAATTTATAAAAAGCTACATAATATTTTTCTATGCTCTGTATTTCTTCGATTAGTTTCTGTTGGTTTTTTAAACATTCTCCGCAAAAAATAGGCAGATTAGATGTGTTTGGGATTTCCACTAACATAATTCCTGTTAATTATACTTTTGATGTTGTTTCCAATAAACTTGTATGCTTCTTCGGGCTTACCATACTAAGAATAAATAAAATCATCAAATACCAAAGTAGCAGTGTTATGCTTTTCACAAACATTACAAATCCAAGCAGTATAACTATTTTTCTCTTTTGGAATTGTACGATAAGATTTACAATATGAACAAAGTGAAGTAATCTTAGATCTATTAAGAAGATTGTATATGACCAGACCTACATTTCTTACAAATAACCAAGAAAAGAAATAAGGATCGATATTATCATCAATTAAATCGAACATACATAAAGCTAAACAATATTATAATAAGCATTACTGATTGATATCAAAGTCTGAATGAGTATTAATAACATTTTAAATGTAATTAATATCATTATCCATAAGTAAAAAGCGTGATATGTAAGTTCTTTTGACATTTGGTCAAATTTTTGAAAAGCGTGATTGACCAAAACGCGAGGGTAAAAATAAACAAAGCAAGATGAATGTATATTTACGAATTAATAATAGTTTTAAAATGGTGTATTTAGATAGTATAACATAAACCATAATTAAATATAGTAGTACTTTAAATATTAGTATTTTTTGACACATTCTCAAGAGAAAATGAAGTTTTACAAAAGGATATTATAGATTAAGCTGGATATAATAAAAAATTATACAAATGCTTATTTGATTTATCCCATATTAAACCTTGTGGTTTAATAAAAGTAAGATGATCTAGCCATGTTTCTTGAAAGAGAATTATACTTTTTTAGAAGTAGTGATCCATATCAAAGAGCTCGTATATACTCTAAATGTATGCGTTTATAAATAATAAATGCCGAATTTCTTCTCTTGGTCTAAATCTTAACTCAAAGGAACAATTTTACATGAACGAAGCAAATGAAGAATATCCGGTGTAATAGAAATAGCATCAAACACTATCATAAATACCAAAATATAACTTGAAGAGGAAGTTTTAACTCAAGCATGTATAACTAGATTATATTGTAGATATCCTATGAAATTGATTGTTTCTAATTTAGCTCAATGTTTTCAAAGATTATCTACATCTTGAGCTACGGTGGAGGACTTGTTCAAGGGGATAAAACTAGATTAAAAATCAATGTCAATAATGGAACGAATTTAACGGTATTGACACAAGGAAACACAAAAGTATATAAAACAGAAACTCCTGTTGGCAAAATTGAACAACGAGTCGGTTTATTTATTGATCAGCATTCGAGTTGTGTTTATTTTATTGATCAGCATTCGAGTTGTGTTTATTTTATTGATCCACTTATGTGTTATAAATTCTCATTCTTCTATCAAAATCAATCTTTCCATTTAACTAATCATACAAGTTCACTTTTGCTAATAGATTGGGTCATTAGTGGTAGGAATAATGAACCGTGGCTATTCGAGTTATACCGGTCTAATAATCTTATTTATAGAGATGGTAAGCTTATTTTTTGCGATAATACGTGTTTAACGCCTTACGAAAATATAACCAATAGCAACGAAGGACGAAATAATAATAATCAAAATAAATTGGCAGATAAAATGTATGGATATGCAATTTACAGTATATTAGTACTAGTGGGACTCCGGTTTTCCAAAGTTTCTGAAGCTTTTATTGGGGAATTTAAGCTTGTTCAAGTTGATCCAAATTTGATTGATAGAAAATTGATTTGGTCACTAACTCACCTCAATGACGTTGACTTGGTTGTTATTATATTTGCTGCTAAAGAATTACATCATATTAAGAACTTCATATTCCCTAAATTGACTTCCATTTCGCATTTGATAAATGAATAATTTATTTTGATTTTTTGTGTTTTTCAGTGTTATGGAACCGTTTTTACCAAAAAAATTGGTTATATTTCTTATATACAAAGTTGTAAAGTGAATTCAAATGAAAACACGTGGTATACAATTTATTTTTGTACCAAGAAAATCTGATAATTCCTTACACAACCAAATCCTTGATCTACTCATAAATAACCAAAGACATGAATAAATCAAAATCGTATAAAAAATAATATACTAAAATACTCTATAAAATAAACTTATTAATAAAGAATATAGAAAACTTGGGAGGTAGGTGCTCAAACAGGCCCCTATCTGAAACATTTTTCGAAACTTAAATTTTAATAATATAAAATCAAAAAAACTATAAAAGCTTTAATAAATATGTTAAAACATCACTTTCACTTCTTTTTAAAATATAAATGTAAAGATATAGTGAAATAAGCTTCTTTGTTCTATACCTTTTATTAATACTCTCTTTTAAACTAGACCAATTACCTTCCATGGTATTTGTATGAATTTCGGTTTCAGCATCCTTGAATCATCCTCAAAAATAGTCTTAGTTTTCATTAAAAAGTCTTGTTCTTCCATTATTTTAATGTTTTAATTTTGTAATTTTTAGTGCTTTAAATTCGTAATTTTTAATGTTTCAGATAGGGGCCTGTTTGAGCATCTTTACCCGAAAACTTGTTATATAATCTAACCATAACAAGACCAGAAACAAACGATTGTTTTAGATTGGTTTCAAATGTTGGGATATAAGCTCGAAATTTTTTTGAAGATGAAAAATTATTTAAGTTTATTGTATGTATAGGCTTTATTAGGACTCAACATACTACGATTCAAAATCCTACAAATATACAATATAGTATTTCTTTAGAACCAAGGCAAAGTTTTCCTTCCGAGACTTCTGTACCTTCAATTTCGTTTAGTTTGACTAGAAATGCTGTAAGGACATTAGATTACTCTTACCTATTATTATTATTTATATAAATGTTGTTTACCTTTATTTTCCTCCAAATAAATGCTCCATCTGATCCAGAAAAAGAATTTTTTAGAGAATCGATCAAAGTGGATGCTAAAATCAATAATCCAACGATTGAAACCCAGAAAGAACCCAATCAATATATTAGGGATCGAAACCTCATGTGATGATACTAGTGTAGCGATCATTAATTCAAAGAAAGAAATCCTAAACATAATAACGAAATCACAATATCAAATACATGAACCCTACGGTGGAATCAAACCATCAATAGCCGCCTTTCATCATAGCTCCAATCTACCATTATGCGTTAGAGAATGCTTTGATCAGATTGAGTTTAATATGAAAGATATTGATGTTATTGCGGCTACTAGAGGTCCTGGTTTATCTTCTTCGCTTTATGTTGGTTATAATGCAGCGAAAATTTTGGCCGCTGCTAATAAGTATTTTTTTGTGAGTTAATGTTTTTATAAAGCAAGAAATTCATAGCTGTACATCATATGGTAATTTCATCCTTTTCAAATTATTTATAGGAAGCCCATGCATTGACTATTCGATTAACCTCAAAAGAACTCGTTGAATTCCCCTACTTATGTTTATTAATCAGTGGAGGTCATACTATGGTTGTAATCGTTAAAGGAGTTAATGAATATGAAGAATTAGCCACCAGCAGCGATGAAAGTATTGGTGAAGCTTACGATAAAGTAGCCAGAAAATTAGGTCTAAAATGGTTGATCGAACCCCCTTTAAGTAAAGGCGAAATCAAAATAGGCGGTACTGGCGGTGCTGGGCCAGCTTTAGAATTAAAAGCATTAAATGGTGATTCTCAGAGATTTCAGTTCACTATACCACTTTTGAGATCGGATACTACCAATAAGATGGCTTTCAGTTTCTGCGGACTTAGAACACAAGTTAGTAGAGAGATCGATCGCTTAATTTTAGAAAATGGTAAATTAAATGATCAAACAATAGCCGATATATCAGCTTCATTTCAAGCAACCGTTATCAAACATTTAGATCAGAAATTGGAGTTATGTATGAAATATTGCAGGAAACAAAATATTGGATTAAAAAGTATTGTAGCTAGCGGAGGAGTAGCTAGCAACTTGGCAATTCGAACAAAGTTCTTCCCAAATCACATCTCTAAACAATTATTCTTAGGTTGATCAAGATATCTTTTTATTACGATCTTCCCTTCTTAGTACCACCATCGCGATTTTGCACCGATAATGCTGCTATGATTGCTTGGGTTGGTATCGAAAGAGCTCAACTTGGTTTATTTGATGATTTGGATAGTGATATTATCACTAAATGGCCTTTAAATTCTTTATCGGAGATGTATAAAAATAGATTGGTAAGTTCATTAAATTGATTCTTGACTTTTACATGTAAATTTATTACTGATTGGGGTTCAAATATTGTATTATTACGTAAATTTGCATACAAAGCAATATTATTGTTGATTGATCTGTTATTATGATGTATTCTTTCATGATTTTCTGAATTTTAAAATTTATGATTTCACTACCACAAAATGAACAAGAACTAATGGATTTAGGAATTCAAGAAAGCTGTCTATTCAAATCAGTATTTGGTGGCCTAGCCGGTAAACACCATTCCATCTAACATTCTAGGTTTCGCCTTGGGCGGCATTGTCGGATTTGTCTTCTCTAGTTTTGATACTAATATGGTGTCAGTCGATCCAAAATTGCTAGAAAAAACTACTAAAGAGCAATTAAAAATCATGGGCAAAGATATGGCTACGAGATCCTGGTCTAGTGCTAAAAATTTCGGCACCGTGGCTGGAACTTTTGCTGCATCAGAATGTTTTGTTGAATCAGTAATTCTCTCTCACATAATTCTAATTGTGGATTTTGTTTAGTATAGGGCAAAATCTGATATTTATAATAGTATTTATGCTGGTTGTGCAACGGGCGGTATATTAGCGGCTAGAAGTATATTAATTTTATCATTTGTATAGCTGGCCCTAAAGGCGTGATCCTAGGTTGTGCTGGATTTGCGGCTTTTTCAGCAGTTATTGATCATTTCTTTAAGGAATCGGGATTTTAGATTTTTATATTAATTTTTACAACTTAGGCTTAAGATTTGATTTCAAAATTTAGATTCCCTTCCTTCTTTATATTGATCGAATAGATCATAGTATTATATTCCAAACCCATCATATTTATCATTCTTTTTACCCACTAAAGCTTTTTTTTTGTTGCGTTTAACTATCAAAATGAGGCTTTCATTCTAAATTCGAATTTTTTTGAAATGGAAGACCAATATGAATATACAATCGAGCTACCAGAACTCAAAAAAGCGAAACACGGATCGGTCGTTAATATGCGTACAGATCTCACAACTATATTCAACCAAAGTATCTTATTCATTTACCATTTCTAAGAAAACGAAGAAAGATCTTTATTTACTTTTTCTAATCAACCAGAATTAATTCAGGTATTTCATATTAGTTATTTTTAAAGAAAATTGATTCTTTGTTTGAGCTACCTAATGTCGAAGTTTCCGATGATTTCTTTGATCTTAAAGTTTTTAATTCCGAGTAACCAAACGCCCTTTCTTAAACATTTATTAGCTCTATATATGGTTGCGAGAAACTATTTATACCCAATCCCAACCCGTAATTCCCTCAAAACCTGTATATTTATAGGGAAGAAGAGAGGACCAAGTTTTATGAAAATCGAAGTGACACTTTTAATCAATATAGATCGAACTTGAAATATTACAAAGAATACAAGCAAAAAGATAAATAATAAAAATCTTAAATTAAAACCTAATAATCCTTACACTATGATCTTCTGATGAAACAGCGATGAGATCTTCCATATTCGAATTGGTAGGACGCCAGGACAGTGAGGTAATAGTAAATGAGGGACAAATACTATCAAATAAAACAAAATAAGAAATAACCTAATTTCTAATGAAGTTGAGATAAATTCTTCTTGTTCTTGTTTGATCAAGTGTAAAGATCCATTTTCTAATCCAACAATCAATATCTTTCTAATAAAAAATAACAATTAAAAGAATACTTATTTGAATTACAAGCAATAGACGTGACAGAATGATCGAAATGAATCGTATGTATTAACTTGAGGTCTAAAGGATCTTTGTTAATGGACCAAATCTTAACCTAAATAATTCCAGAGATAAACGATACCGATTTATCTCTGGAAGCCGAAACCAATAGATTAGATTGCCAAAAATCGACATCCCAAATAATTCTCGCATGTGCCTTAATTTTTACACTTTTAATTTCGGAATTCCATTCACCACCTTGAGATTTGTAATACAATATCATAGATCTATCTCTGGAAACCGATACTAGTAAGTCACCAGAATTATTAAATCTTATTTTAGTAACCGTCAAATCATGATAATCATTGTTGTTGATAGGCGATAGGAAATATGAAATAAACTTGTCTTGAGAGCGATCAAAAATGACAATTTTAGCAAGTTCCTTATTTGTAGCCTAATCACAGAAAGATTTATAGAATAAATGGTACTTTACATGATGTAGCAATATATGAACTGCATTTTGAAAACTGCAAAGAAACTATTTCCGATCCATGTTTATATCTAACCGATAAATGAAAAGAATATACAATTTATCAATTTCTGGCCAAAGAGTATTTTGCATCAAATTAGGCTCCAAAAACCAATTCAAAAGATCCCCCTTACCAGAAGATTCCACAGACACTTCCTCTAAACAACCCTGATTAAATAAATTAGAATACCATATTGTGGTTCAATAACTTTATTAGACAAGCCCAAAGCCGGTAATCTAACATCCAAATCACCATGAAACAATTGCAAATCATTAGAAGCATCCATATCAATAGACGGAGAGAAAGACTTAGAAGACTGGAATAATCTAACAACCTTTTCTGCGTGCGAACCAATAGCCATTTGCACTTGATCATTATAAGTGGTCAATTGAACAGTATTGATTTGATGACCATGTATTAATGGTCTGCTCACTTCAAACCATCTATTACTATTATTACAAATAGATAGAGGTAGATGAGACCATACTCGTGCTGTCATATCATTACTATCAAAATTGTTTATTTCAGTGAGAGTTACCTAACAGAGACTAAGAATTTGCCATCTGGTGACCATGCTGCTTCGGTTACATAATCAAAATGACCTGATGAGCCTTTCACTTCGACCATCTTGTTATCTATAAAAATGGTTTTTGTTGATGTATTAAGTACTTTTACTGCTCCATTTACGAAAATTACCATGATGAGTAGAACTGATAATCTCTATCTTATTGTTAATTGAATATAAGAAAGCCGAATAAAACCCAGAGAAATAAGCACCACCAATTTCACCTAATTCAATCTAAAACAATTTATAAAAGGAGATACGGTTTTATTCCATAAATCATTATTTTCGTCATATTTCCATACCCTGATTGACTTATCTGCTGATGAAGTTATTATCATTAATTGGTCTTCAAGCGAGGAATTTATGATCCACTTTACAGAGAAAACAAAATTGGTATGAGCCAACAAAACGGACTCTGAAACCAAAATATACCGATGAACACTTAAAAATTAACGAAATTGATGTTTACCCTAAAGTTATTTGCCCTCCTTTGTCTTCTATTATTTCTTCTATATCATTATTTGATGGACTAAGTTTCCATATTTTAATAGTTGTGTCATGAGAACCTGAAACTAACCAAAGATCATCATCTTTAATCAAAACATCTAAATCTAATATCCAATCAGAATGGATCTTTTTCGAATAACAAGATATTAAATTCTAATGATAAATAAAGTTATAGATACTGAATTATGCACATCGACATCCACAATGTTGATACTGGAATCTGTACCGCCATAAATTAATAAGATGTGATTTTGATATTGAACAAATTTGATATAAAGTGGATAATGTGTTTTCATACTTAAAGAACCGATATTAATTAAATCTAAATAATGATTCAATATGAGGATATTTACCATTTGTATTGGTATTGATTAAGTAAACATGAATAAAACCATCCATAGTACCAAAAGAAATTAAATAACATTCTTGTCCATTAGTAAATTGAGAATTAAGTTGCATGCAATCAATTACACCTATTGAAACGCTAGTTTTAATCGTATGTTTGATGCTTTTATTCTGTAAATCCCAAACAATTGCTTGTTTATCCATAGATCCACTTACTAGCATATTTTCATTAACCATTTTAATACAATTTACTCTTTCAGTATGACCTACTAAGCATGAATCTACTGCTTGTTCTCCGTCTTTATTGCAAAACTATAAAAATCAAGATTTGCATTAATATTTAAGATAATGTTACTGTTTTCGTTATTAAAATGTTTTTACCGCTTGTCCAACTGTTATTTGTAGTATTATCAGTTGAGTTTATGTAGATTGTATGACCTTTAGGTATCGAATTGTGTCCCCCACTTAATAATTCCAAACTCATTTCAAAAAGTTTCTTTTGGTAAAACTTTCAATGAGTAATTTTCTCGACATACAAACTGAATATTAAACAATGGAAAATGCAGCATTTTATATAGCATTCATTGTTTAAATCTCTTTGTGTGATTCTTCACTAAACGATCAATTTAACCTCGAACAAGAGATTACTCAGTCGATATAATCTTATTTTGGTTTTTTTAAAACCAAAAGGAGGAAGCTTGAAGAAACATATCTAATCATTATATAAGCATTTATTAACGATGTGCAAAGGTATATCATGGATTTCAGAAGAAGCTTCATCAGTAACATAACAAGGAAACTCCAATACTTTAGCATAGCTATCTAAAACACTGATCAACTTGAAGGAAAGAGTACCTGTAAGGTTATCAAACGATTCGAATTCTGGTGTATTCAACATGGTTACAGAATAAAATAACGTATAGAGGTAAATGC
This sequence comes from Holacanthella duospinosa, assembly GCA_002738285.1. NCBI lineage: Eukaryota > Metazoa > Arthropoda > Collembola > Poduromorpha > Neanuridae > Holacanthella > Holacanthella duospinosa. The sequence continues at coordinate 53,084 of NIPM01000679.1, forward strand.
AGAACATGAATAGCCAAGCCGGTAATGCTAAAGCCCAATATCTATATTTTTAGATAAGTGTTAATTTTACTTCGTTGGATAATATGTTATTCCTATTTTATGCAATATTGGATCTGGCAAATAAGCCCATAACAAGTATAACACTAGAATTGTGATTAAACTAAATTTTGATTACCATAAAATAAACCACTTAATAAATAATATAAGAAGCCATAGTATTCATTGAATACAGTTCCTTCTACCATGTTTCCTCTTTTCTTCTTGTCTTTCTTGATTTTCTTTTTCATCTTTGGTAGAAATTTTCAATAAAGTTTTCAAATCGAAAATGATTAAATTTTACAGTCAGATTATAGAAACATCTGATCAATTAGGAATATGTTATATCAAAACAGAAAAGTAAATAATATTTTTGGTTTATATATAGCACGAATATAAGAGTTGATAAGACGACAAGCCATATTTGGATTTATCAAAAAAACGGTTTTATCTCTAAGATATCACACAAATTTTGAGTTTGTTTTATACATTCATCTAAAATTTATATAATTCGTAGTTACCATGAGATTTAGGAGAAGGTATAACTAAAGCACCTTTGTCTGTACCAAATTTAGATGTCAAAATCTCCAAATTTGACTTTATCTTTCTAAAAAAAATTGGCATAGATAATTTTACTCTTTTAATTCTTCGTCACTTGGGTAGTTAAATTGTTTTTGTGCTATATTTTTTGTGCTAACATATGGTTGAAATGTTTTAACGATCGCTAGCCATTCAAGATTGTAGTAGATTTTCAAAAAACTATTATGTTCATCTTGAGAAGGAATATCTAAAACCTTAAAAATTACAAAATAGAATAACTTCAATACATTTTCTTTTTCCTACACATTTGTCTAAAGCTAGGAAATTGGTGCATTTGGTTTCTTAATTTTAATATTTGGTTAAATTTACTTTTCTTCTTGATCTATAAAGATTATAAATATGGCTAGTACTGGTTTTTTAACTTCTATTTTCTTCTCTTCATCGGAACTTAACGAGATTTCATCGGGATTAGAGGACTTGACCTTTTTATCTGAAATTTGCTTCCCAGCAGGGATAGAAAAGTCAACTTTGGCTTCAAAGCGAACATGCATATGAGCTGAAAACCAATGTTTCGGCCTGAATTTATTCAACAGAGTTTCTGATGCGGGGCTTCCTAAACAATCATTATCGATGTCTTGTTTGAAAAATGGCTTGAATTTTAATAATTCATTAAGGTTTCCATAATTATAAATCCCTCTTGGCCAATCATGTGAAAGTATTATATCGATCTTTTTGGAATACTAAATGGATGTTAAATTAAATTTTACTTGAAGCAATTTCTTGATTTCAAATTCTCGAGTGTGATAAATCGTTTTGATATGACTATTCTGGAGTGGAATTTGTTCATAATAACCTGAAATCTTAATCTAATATAAGTATGCCTTTATAAAAATCAAAACTCTTGTAAATTCCTGATACACCTCCAATTGTTAAACCATTAATGTTGATTATCCCACTAAAGCCTAGGAAATATATATTCTTACAAACCCAACCACCAAAATATCTAACAGAAATAATAAAAAGATAATACAATTTAGACATGAAATCAGAAGATTCATGGTTTCCTCCAATAAAAATGGTCAAGTAAGGCGCTATTTCTCGTTCTAAATTAGGGTTGTGTCCTGCGTAATCTTTGAAATAATAATTGAGAAAATCCCCATATTTCTTGTATTTATCAGGACAAGATAAGGAATCCAAATCATCACGATCTCTAATGGCTTGAAAATCACCACAAATAAGAACTAAATCAACCTTTTTGTTGGAACCAATCTCATTTTCTTTTATCCTTTTGTATATTGCTTTTAATTCTCCATGACAACATCCTTCTATCGCTACCTTAATTGTTTAAATTTAAAGCTTACCCTCATTGTCTTTGATTTCAAATTTTTTCGAAATTTCATTCTTGATTATTTTAGATTGAATACAATTTCGAAGATACCAGGAAAGATAAAATTTAAAGAATTAATTTAATAAAACCTTTAATTTTCATGTTTTTTAGGAGGATTCATAGGGACATGCTTCAAACATAAAGAAGATAAGAAAGCAACAATAGAATAAGCAACCATAGACAAAAAGACCAATCTAATAGAAGAAGTAATAGCAAGATAAAATATTTCCATTTGATCTGATGTAAAACCTTTTTTGATTTTATTCAGTTGTGACATGGCTGGTATTTCTAATCCAGGTAATTTTTGGACTAATTGGAAATAGAGATGATTATTGTAAATCGCACCCTGAATAGCAAGTCCAAACACTCCACCCAATGATTGCAGAAAAGTGATAAAAGAAGTGATCATAGCACTATCTTTAATATCTACAGAAGCTTGTCCTGCAATCGTATTGGTTTGAATGCATAAGCCAATTCCTCCCCCAATAAGAGCATTTAGAATAATCTGCAAAATGATAGGGGAATCAATATTGAACAAAGTGAATAAAGACAAGCCAATACCGATCAAAAATGTACCAGATATCTCCAATATTCTAAATATCCCACTTTTTGCAATAAATACACCAGAAATAAGCGCACAAACAACAACACCTAATAATAGCGGCGTCAATTGGAAACCAGAATTTATAGCACTGTATCCTTTGACTTCTTGAAAGAATAATGGGATATAAAATATAGAAACAAATAAGACAGCACCATTGAAAAATGCAGCTGAAGATAGACATAATACGTTTCTATTAAATATATGCTTCGATATTATTGGCTCTTGTGCAAATTTGCATTCATTTAATACAAAAATGATTAAAACAAGGAATCCCAAACCTAGAGACAAAAAAACTGGTAAAGAAAGCCAAGGATAATCATTACCACCCCAAGTAGAGCCTAAAACCAATAATGTAATTCCACAAACTAACAATAAACTACCAGTAATATCAATCCTTTTTAATTTGCTCATGAAATTCTGTTTTTCTTTAGGTAATCTCAAGACAAAATAAACTGTTATTATTGCTATTGCTGATATAGGTATGTTGATATAGAACGACCATCTCCAAGAATAATAATCAGAAAAGAAGCCACCTAAGAAAGGACCTGCAACACTAGATAAGCCAAACGCAGCTTCAATGATAGCCATGGTCAATCCTCTTTTTCTAATGGGTGTGATGTCAGCTATGATTATTATTGACAAAGAAATCAAACCAGCGCCTCCTATACCTGATACCGCTCTGAATATTACCAACATTACAAAACTATTAGCTGCACCAGAAAAGATGGATCCAATAAGGAAGATAAACAATACAATTAACATTGTTATCTGTCTACCAAAAACATCAGAAAATTTACCATATAATGGCATAAATGCTGTATCAGTTAATAAGTACGAAGATGCAATCCACGTTATTTGATTTTCTGTTTTGAATTCTTTCAATATAGCCCCAGCTGATGTTGCTACTATCGCATTGTCTAGCGCAGCTACAAATATTGACAAACTCAGACCTATTAAAAGAAGAATGAAGTTGAAGATGGGCAATTTGATATAACTATCATCATCCTTATTTTTCACATCTTTGATTACATTAGTTGGCTTTTCTTCTATTTTATTAGGCTCTTCATTACTTTTTCCAGTCTTTTCTTTAATAGACATACTCTCTTCTATTATTTTCATTCTTCAGCCTTCTCGATTTTACCTTTTGTTTTATATTTTTTTGTAGATGAGAAATAATTATCAATTGCCTAAAAGGGGCAAAATCAAGTACAAAATAAACAAATGGTTTGAATTTTATTTAGAAATCATTTAATTAGTTTAATAAATATCATTATTTTCGTTTAAATATTCCTATAAAACTTTTCGTTTTCCTTGGCGTCAATTTGTTCATCAAAACTTTATTAATTTTGTACGGAGATCATTATGCCTATTTTCTCACAATGTAAAAGTATAAATGGATTTAGATTAAACTAAATGTGTAAATTTTGAATTATTCTTTATATTGGTTTAATGATCTTGAATTTAACTACAAAGTTTACCAACTTTAAACCTTCAGAAGTAGTAAATCTGATGTTTTCGCCTTTTAAAAGAGGTCGTAAATCTGGCGTGCTTTAATCGTACAAATAAGTTTAAATTATATCTCAATTTGATTATTTTTATACATTGATCGTGTATTCTAAACTGAAATTTTTGTATCTAAACTTGATTAATTTGGCTGTTTTCATATCAATTTTTGGAAATATGGCACAAAATTTTTGAAGAAATCTTAATATTTTGGTTGAAATAAAAAATACATGTATTATTTGGTTGATAAATAAGTATAAGTTATATTTATTTATCAACCAAAGCAGGTTTTTATGTAATTATTGAAATTTTTCAACCAAAATAATAATGTTCTTTCGAGAATTATACTGAATTCTTCAACCAAAATGATTGGTTTCTTTCAAAAATTTTGTCCCATATGATGTTTTACGACTTTTAAAGATTGTTTTTAAACAAATAGGCACAACAATTTACCATTGTGTATAAAACCCAAAGCCAAATGACAAGTACAGTTTTCACTTAGTTGTTGACAAGAAAATCCTGTACAAATCGGGAAGCAAACAAAAAACATGAATAAATAAGATCAATCAACTAGAAACTGGAAAAGAATGAAAAACGCATTTAGTATTTTGATAGGATTTAAAACATTTGTTTACCTTGCTTTGTTTGTAGTTACTTTTATCGCAGATGGTAAGCTGAGTTTATTACTCTTGTGTTGGTTGAGTATAATAGAAACAATAGCTTCCTTAAGAATAATGAAAGAAGAAAAAAAATCAATAAGATTTCAAAACCTCTACATATTCTTAAACTTCCTATGTATCATTTGGTCTATAGTCCAACTCTATTTTATGAACACAATTGCTGGTGATGGCTTTACTTTGGACGAAAAACATTATTTGCTCACGAATTTGATCAACAAAAACAATTCTTTGTATGCTATTTTATTGATCTTCTACATGATCAACATTATTAACCTGCTGCTCAATATCATGTACTCTTTTAATGTTATCAACAAAACCTTAAAGGATGATCCGAAGCTAAATTCATTGTTTAGATTTCAATCGAGTAGAACACTTAATACTATGACAAAAGAAAATAAGCTGTCTAAAGTAGATGAGGAAAAAGGTACAACTACTATAGTTATATCCAAAGATGATGACATTATTTCGGAGAATCTTAGCTTGTCTGTTTGTTCGGTTCTTTTTCATACTGAAGATAAAGTTGATCAAGAGTGTGATCCAGAGGTAAAAAAAGATACGGAGATAAAAGATGATTTCCAAGAGAAAGAAAGTCAATCAAAAAATATCGCTATTGAGTTGGCCAAAGAACAAATAATAGAAGATAAGACAAACAGATGTGTAAGTTATTATAAGCCTAAACAATTAATTCAAGAAGAGGAGAAAAGATTTAGCTTAAATTGATGGATATTTTAAATAGATTCGAGATTATTGCTTTGTTATGTTGATCTTTTCTCTTTAATTTTCCCAGATGACCCTTTTTATATTATTTGATCTAGTAGATTTCATTTATAACGAAATATAAATATTTATATAAGAAAAATATGGCTCTTTATGTTTCTTCAGAGTAGTCCCCATTTTATTTATTAAATAATTGGTTGATTAAGAGTGAGAATAATCTAAATTCATTAAAAATTTGGTTGAATTAAGAAGAGAATCAAAAAGGGACTACTCTGAAGGAAAATAAAAAGCCATATTTAGCAAATTAATATAATTAAATAATTTATATTTGGGAAATTCTTGCATTAATTGATTTGTTTGTGTAAAGTTAAGTAAAATAATATCTGAGTGGTTTTTGATAAGCAGAAACTAGAGCACGAAGTTTTTCTAAAAATTTGGTTTTAATATGGCACAAAATTTTTGAAGCCTCGGTTATAATTCTNTTTGATAAGCAGAAACTAGAGCACGAAGTTTTTCTAAAAATTTGGTTTTAATATGGCACAAAATTTTTGAAGCCTCGGTTATAATTCTTTCATATTAATGCATCACGGTGAAAATAGGTTGAGGAAGCAACTAAAATAGCAAGAATTATAACTAACAGATATTTTNCACGGTGAAAATAGGTTGAGGAAGCAACTAAAATAGCAAGAATTATAACTAACAGATATTTTATAGATAGTAAGAATGAAAATAAAGTTATGTATTTATCAACTTTACTATCTATAAAATATCTGTTAGTTATAATTCT